>CM038147.1:570421898-570609398 GCA_021437245.1 Aegilops speltoides
ACGAGGAGTCTCAAATGGTCGAGACATAAAGATTGATATATTGGACGGATATATTTGGACACCGGAAAGGTTCCGGAGAGTTTGGGAATATATCGAGTCTCAGGAGGTTACCGAACCCCGGGAAGTATATGGGCCTTATTGGGCCCATGTAGGAGGAAGAGAGAAGGAGCAAGGAGGGGCGCCCCCAAGCCCAATCCGACTTGGGGAGGGGCCAGCCCCGCCTTTCCTTTCTCCTTCCCCTCTTCCTTCCTACTACTAGTACTACTTCCTAATACTAGTACTCCTTCCTTCCCTCCAAATAAGATTAGGAAAGAGGGAAACCTACTTGGAGTAGGTTTCTCCTCCTATGGCGCCCCTCCTTGGGCCGCCACCTCCTCCCTCCCTCCTTTATATACGGGGTAGGGGGCACCCTAGCACACACAAGTTGATCATTGATCGCCTTAGCCGTGTGCGTGCCCCCTCCACGATATTACACCTCGATCATATTGTAGCGGTGCTTAGGCGAAGCCCTGCGATAGGAGAACATCAAGATCGTCACCACGCCGTCGTGCTGACGGAACTCCCCCTCGGAGCCTCTACTGGATTGGAGATCGAGGGTGCGTCATCGAGCTGTACGTGTGTCAAGAACTCGGAGGTGCCGAAGTAACGGTGCTTGGATCGGTCGGACCAGGAGGACGTACGACTACTTCCTCTATGTTGCGTCAACGCTTCCGCTTCGGTCTACAAGGGTACGTAGACAACACTCTCCCCTCGTTGCTATATCATCACCATGATCTTGCGTGTGCGTAGGAATTTTTTTGAAATTACTACGCTCCCCAACAAAGGGCATCGAGCCTAGGTTTTATGCGCTGATGTTATATGCACGAGTAGAACACAAGTGAGTTGTGGGCGATATAAGTCATACCGCTTACCAAAGATGTCATACTTTGGTTGGCGGTATTGTTGGATGAAGCGCCCGGACCGACATTACGCCAGACGCTTACGCGACACTCGGTTCTACCGCCGTGCTTTGCACACAGTGGCTAGCAGTGTCGGTTTCCCAACTTTAGTTGAACTGAGTGTACTACGCCCGTCCTTGCGAAGGTTAAAACAGCATCAACTTGACAAACTATCGCTGTGGTTTTGATGCGAGGTAAGAACGGTTCTTGCTCAGCCCGTAGCAGCCACGTAAAACTTGCAACAACAAAGTAGAGGACGCCTAACTTGTTTTTGCAGGCATGTTGTGATGTGATATGGCCAAGACGTGATGCTATATTTTATTGTATGAGATGATCATGTTTTGTAACCGGTTATCGGCAATCGGCAGGAGCCATATGGTTGTCGCTTATTGTATGAAATGCAACGCATCAGTAATTGCTTTACTTTATCACTAAGCGGTAGCGATAGTCGAGAAGCAATAGATGGCGAAACGACAACGATGCTACAATGGAGATCAAGGTGTCGCGCGGTGACGATGGTGATCATGATGGTGCTTGGAGATGGAGATCACAAGCACAAGATGATGATGGCCATATCATATCACTTATATTGAGTGCATGTGATGTTTATCCTTTATGCATCTTATCTTGCTTTGATTGACGGTAGCATTATAAGATGATCTCTCACTAAAATTATCAAGAAGTGTTCTCCCGAGTATGCACCGCTGCCAAAGTTCGTCGTGCCCGCACACCACGTGATGATCGGGTGTGATAAGCTCTCGTCCATCTACAACGGGTGCAAGCCAGTTTTGCACAAGCAGAATACTCAGTTAAACTTGACGAGCCTAGCATATGCAGATATGGCCTCGAACACGGAGACCGAAAGGTCGAGCGTGAATCATATAGTAGATATGATCAACATAAGATGTTCACCATTGAAAACTACTCCATCTCACGTGATGATCGGTTATGGTTTAGTTGATTTGTCACGTGATCACTTAGATGACTAGAGAGATGTCTATCTAAGTGGGAGTTCTTAAGTAATATGATTAATTGAACTTAAATTTATCATGAACTTAGTCCTGGTAGTATTTTGCAAATTATGTTGTAGATCAATAGCTTGCGTTGTTGCTTTCATATGTTTATTTTGATATGTTCCTAGAGAAAATTGTGTTGAAAAATATTAGTAGCAATGATGCGGATTTGATCCGTGATCTGAGGTTTATCCTCATTGCTGCGCAGAAGAATTATGTCCTTGATGCACCGCTAGGTGACAAACCTATTGCAGGAGCAGATGCAGACGTTATGAATGTTTGGCTAGCTCAATATGATGACTACTTGATAGTTTTGTGCACCATGCTTTACGGCTTAGAATCGGGACTTCAAAGACGTTTGGAACGTCATGGATCATATGAGATGTTCCAGGAGATGAAGTTACTATTTCAAGCAAATACCCGAGTTGAGAGATATGAAGTCTCCAACAAGTTCTATAGCTAAAAGATGGAGGAGAATCGCTCAACTAGTGAGCATGTGCTCAGATTGTCTGGGTACTACAATCGCTTGAATCAAGTGGGAGTTAATCTTCTAGATAAGATAGTGATTGACAGAATTCTCTAGTCACCACCACCAAGTTAGTAGAACTTCGTAATGAACTATAGTATGCAAGGGATGACGAGAACGATTCCCGAGCTCTTCGTGATGTTGAAATCGACGAAGGTAGAAATCAAGAAAAACATCAAGTGTTGATGGTAGACAAGACCACTAGTTTCAAGAAAAGGGCAAAGGGAAGAAGGGGAACTTCAAGAAGAACGGCAAGCGAGTTGCTGCTCAAGTGAAGAAGCCCAAGTCTGGTCCTAAGCCTGAGACTAAGTGCTTCTACTACAAAGGGATTGGTCACTGGAAGCGGAACTACCCCAAGTGATTGGCGGATAAGAAGGATGGCAAAGTGAACATAAGTATATTTGATATACATGTTATTGATGTGTACTTTACTAGTGTTTATAAGCAACACCTCAGTATTTGGTACTAGTTCAGTTGCTAAGATTAGTAACTCGAAACGGGAGTTGCAGAATAAACAGAGACTAGTTAAGGGTGAAGTGACGATGTTTGTTGGAAGTGGTTCCAAGATTGATATGATCATCATCGCACACTCCCTATACTTTCGGGATTAGTGTTGAACCTAAATAAATGTTATTTGGTGTTTGCGTTGAGCATGAATATGATTTGATCGTGTTTATTGCAATACGGTTATTCATTTAAGTAAGAGAATAAACTGTTGTTCTATTTACATGAATAAAACCTTATATGGTTACACACCCAATGAAAATGGTTCATTGGATCTCGATCATAGTGATACACATATTCATAATATTGAAACCAAAAGATGCAAAGTTAATAATGATAGTGCAACTTATTTGTGGCACTGCCGTTTGGGTCATATCGGTGTAAAGCACATGAAGATACTCCATATAGATGGATTTTCGGAATCACTTGGTTATGAATCATTTGATGCTTGCGAACCATGTCTTTTGGGCAAGATGACTAAAACTCCGCTTCTCCGAACAATGGAACAAGCTACCGACTTATTGGAAATAATACATACCGATGTATGCAATCCAATGAGTGTTGACGCCGTGGCAAGTATCGTATTTTCTCGACCTTCATAAGATGAGTTGAGCAGATATGGGTATATCTACTTGATGAAACATAAGTCTGAAATAGTTGAAAGGTTCAAAGAATTTCAGAGTGAAGTGGAAAAATCACCGTAACAAGAAAATAAAGTTTCTGCGATCTGATCGCGGAGACAAATATTTGAGTTACGAGTTTGGTCTTCAATTAAAACAATGTGGAATAGTTTCATAGCTCACGCCACCTGGAATACCACAACGTTATGGTGTGTCCGAACGTTGTAACCGCACTTTATTGGATATGGTGCGATCTATGATGTCTCTTATCGGTTTTACCACTATCGTTTTGGGGTTGTGCATTAGAGACAACTGCATTCACATTTAAAAAGGGTACCATCTAAATCCGTTGAGACGACACCGTATGAACTATGGTTTAGCAGTAAACCTAAGCTGTCGTTTCTTAAAGTTTGGAGTTGCGATGCTTATATGAAAAAGGTTTTCAACCTGATAAGCTCGAACCCAAATCGGAGAAGTGCGTCTTCATAGAATACCCAAAGGAAACTGTTGGGTACGCCTTCTATCACAGATCCAAAGGCAAGACATTCGTTGCTGAGAATGGATACTTTCTAGAGAGGAAGTTTCTCTCGAAAGAAGTGAGTGGGAGGAAAGTTGAAACTTGATAAGGTAATTGTACCTTCTCCCTTATTGGAAAGTAGTTCATCACAGAAATCTGTTCCTGTGACTACTACACCAATTAGTGAGGAAGCTAATGATGATGATCATTTAACTTCAGATCAAGTTACTACCGAATCTCGTAGGTAAACCAGAGTGAGATCCACACCAGAGTGGTACGGTAATCCTGTTCTGGAAGTCATGTTACTAGACCATGATGAACTTGCGAACTATGAGGAAGCGATGATGAGCCGAGATTCCGCGAAATGGTTCGAGGCCATGAAATCTGAGATATGATCCATGTATGAAAACAAAGTATGGACTTTGATGGATTTGCCCGATGATCGACAAGCCATAGAAAATAAATGGATCTTCAAGAGGAAGACGGACGCTGATAGTAGTGTTACTATCTACAAAGCTAGAATTGTCGCAAAAGGTTTTCGACAAGTTCAAGGTGTTGACTACGATGAGAGTTTCTCACTCGTATCTATGCTTAAGTCTGTCCGAATCATGTTAGCAATTGCCGCATTTTATGAAATCTAGCAAATGGATAACAAAACTGCAATCCTTAGTGGATTTCTCAAAGAAGAGTTGTATATGATGCAACCAGAAGGTTTTGTCAATCCTAAAGGTGTTAACAAAATGTGCAAGCTCCAGCGATCCATCTATGGACTGGTGCAAGCATCTCGGAGTTGGAATATACGCTTTGATAAGTTGATCACAGCATATAGTTTTATACAGACTTGCAAAGGAAGCCTCAGTATTTACAAGAAAGTGAGTGGGAGCACTACATCATTTCGATAAGTATATGTGAATGACATATTTTGATCGTAAATAATGTAGAATTATTCTCGCAAAGCATAAAGGAGTGTTTGAAAGGAGTTTTTCAAAGAAAACCTCGATGAAGTTCTTATATATTGAGCATCAAGATCTATAGAGATAGATCAAGACGCTTGATAAGTTTTTTCAATGAGTACATACCTTGACAAGATTTTGAAGTAGTTCAAAATGGAACAGTCAAAGAAAGAGTTCTTGCCTGTGTTACAAGGTGTGAAATTGAGTAAGACTCAAAACTCGACCACGGTAGAAGATAGAAAGAGAATGAAAGTCATTCCCTATGCCTTGGCTATAGGTTCTATAAAGTATGCCATGCTGTGTACCAGATCTATTGTATACCCTACACTGATTTTGGCAAGGGAGTACAATAGTGATCTCGGAGTAGATCATTGGACAACGGTCAAAATTATCCTTAGTGGAATAAGGATATGTTTCTCGATTATGGAGGTGACAAAAGGTTCGTCGTAAAGGGTTACGTCGATGCAAGTTTTGACACTGATCTAGATGACTCTAAGTCTCAATCTGGATACATATTGAAAGTGGGACCAATTAGCTAGAGTAGCTCCGTGCAGAGCATTGTTGACATAGAAATTTGCAAAATACATACGGATCTGAATATGGCAGACCCCTTGACTAAACTTCTCAAGAAAAACATGATCACACCTTAGTACTCTTTGGGTGTTAATCACATAGCGATGTGAACTAGATTACTGAATCTAGTAAACCCTTTGGGTGTTGGTGACACGGCGATGTGAACTATGGGTGTTAATCACATGATGATGTGAACCATCGATGTTAATCACATGGTGATGTGATCTAGATTATTGACTCTAGTGCAAGTGGGAGACTGAAGGAAATATGCCCTAGAGGCAATAATAAAGTTATTATTTATTTCCTTATATCATGATAAATGTTTATTATTCATGCTAGAATTGTATTAACCGGAAACATAATACATGTGTGAATATATAGACAAACAGAATGTCACTAGTATGCCTCTACTTGACTAGCCTGTTAATCAAAGATGGTTATGTTTCCTAACCATGGACAAAGAGTTCTTATTTGATTAACAGGATCACATCATTAGTCGAATGATCTGATTGACATGACCCATTCCGTTAGCTTAGCACCCGATCGTTTAGTATGTTGCTATTGCTTTCTTCATGACTTATACATGTTCCTATGACTATGAGATTATGCAACTCCCGTTTACCGGAGGAACACCTTGTGTGCTACCAAACGTCACAATGTTACTGGGTGATTATAAAGGTGCTCTACAGGTGTCTCCAAAGGTACTTGTTGGGTTGGCGTATTTCGAGATTAGGATTTGTCACTCCGAATGTCGGAGAGGTATCTCTGGGCCCTCTCGGTAATGCACATCACTATAAGCCTTGCAAGCATTGTAACTAATGAGTTAGTTACGAGATGATGTATTACGGAACGAGTAAAGAGAGTTGCCGGTAATGAGATTGAACTAGGTATTGGATACCGACAATCGAATCTCGGGCAAGTAACATACCGATGACAAAGGGAACAACGATGTTGTTATGCGGTCCGACCGATAAAGATCTTCGAGAATATGTAGGAACCAATATGGGCATCCAGGTCCCGCTTATTGGTTATTGACCGAGACGTGTCTCGGTCATGTCTACATTATTCTCGAACCGTAGGGTCCGCACGCTTAAGGTTTCGGCGATGCTTATATTATGAGTTTATGTATTTTGATGTACCAAGGTTGTTCGAGTCCCGGATATGATCACGGACATGACGAGGAGTCTCAAATAGTCGAGACATAAAGATTGATATATTGGACGGATATATTTGGACACCGGAAAGGTTCCGGAGAGTTTGGGAATATACGGAGCTCCGGAGGTTACCGAACCCCGGGAAGTATATGGGCCTTATTGGGCCCATGTAGGAGGAAGAGAGAAGGAGCAGGGAGGCGCGCCCCAAGCCCAATCCGACTGGGGAGGGGGCCGCCTTTCCTTTCTCCTCCCCTCTCTTCCTTCCTACTACTAGTACTACTTCCTAATACTAGTACTCCTTCCTTCCCTCCAAATAAGATTAGGAAAGAGGGAAACCTACTTGGAGTAGGTTTCTCCTCCCATGGCGCCTCCTTGGGCGGCCACCTCCTCCCTCCCTCCTTTATATACGGGGTAGGGGGCACCCTAGCACACACAAGTTGATCATTGATCGCCTTAGCCGTGTGCGTGCCCCCTCCATGATATTACACCTCGATCATATTGTAGCGGTGCTTAGGCAAAGCCCCGCGATAGGAGAACATCAAGATCGCCACCACGCCGTCAGGTTGACGGAACTCCCCGGGAGCCTCTACTGGATTGAGATCGAGGGTGCGCCATCGAGCTGTACGCGTGTCAAGAACTCGGAGGTGCCGGAGTAACGGTGCTTGGATCGGTCGGACCGAGGACGACGACTACTTCCTCTACGCTATGCCAACGCTCGCTTTGGTCTACGAGGGTACGTAGACAACACTCTCCCCTCGTTGCTATATCACCACCATGATCTTGTGTGTGCGTAGGAATTTTTTTGAAATTACTACGTTCCCCAACAGTTGGTCCTTCACAAGAACTCCGCACTGACGAACGAACTTGTCCGCAATTTTGTTAGGCGCTAATGGTTCGCCATTAGGTCTGACTGCCTCGATATTGTACTTTACGCCCTCCTTCAACTTTTTGTTCGGGCCTCGTGTTGTCCTTTTGCCTGAAGATTTGCTCGATCCGGATGGCTGAAAGAACAAAGATCGATTCGTTAATATATCTTCAAGTCATTTAAAACATGTGATGATCACCAGAAGCCTGCTTATATAAATATATATACCTCGCCGGTCTTTGTTGTTTCAGGATCAACATGTTCTTCGTCATCATCATAATTGTAGTTCATGACTTCATCAATTCGGCCGTCGCGATCGAATATCATATCACCCTCTCCGGTGTTGTTTAGAAATTCGGAGCCGTCATAATCTTCTTCATTCTGATCATCATCTGGCCCACGTATCATATCAAACATGGTCTGTTCTCCCTCTCTGTCGGTATTGTATGCCATAGCTTTTATTTAAATAAACCAAAAGAAATATAAAACAATTGAGTATTCAAATTACATCGTCTCGAATAATAGATATAATCTCGAATACATCGTCTAGAATAATAGATATAATCTCGAATACATCGCCTCAAATAATATATAATATTGAATAGTACATCATCGCTAGGTAGCTAATTAAAGATCGAATACTACTGTAGAATCTAGGACACTCGCGTTCAAGCGGCGCGGGCGGTGGACACCCAAAGAGAAGGAACCTCACAGATCATAGCTGAAGTGAGATCCTCAAGAAACTGCCAGTATCGGAGAACCTGCCGCCTCTAATGCAACCATGTAGCGATGGACGTGCTCGCCCTCCTCCCCGACACGGCGACGCATCACCTCCGATGGGGCCAGGTCCTCCGCACCAAATCGCCCACGCTAACGCCACCAAACGAGATCGGTCGATGACGGACCCGGCCGGGTTCTCATCAAGCGGCGCGCCTCTCGTGCAGCACCTCCCAAAGTGCCAGCCAGTGAGCCTAGCCCGACATGGGTCAGCGGACGCCGTCATGACGGGTCCACGGCGAGGATGCGGGCGGGCATCGTTGAGAACAAATACTAGCTATATGCCCGCAAAAAGTAACATTTTTTAATGATTGATTTTGATAACTAAAATTTCTAACATTTCTATATAACACTAATTATGCTATCATTGCATATGTCAAAAATCTATATACTATTTCATACTAATTAAGCATCTAACACTAAAAACAGAAAACACAACTTCTATACATCCATTAAAAAACTGAAAAACAACATTATATAAAAAATTTCCATACTAATTAAACACTAATTATATCCATTTAACATGCATTCATACATATATAATAGTGAAAAAATAATAATCTAAATAATCTAAACTAATTAAACATACAAAATACGTATATACTAATATATACATGCATTAATTCATACATATGTACGTGTGTGTGTGTGTTCATCATGCTTGTGTGTGTGTGTGTGTGTATGGGCTCGGGGAGGGGCGGTGCCCATGGTGGCCGTCGGGGGCGAGGGAGAGGGGTTAGAGGGGAGAGCTCACAGCGGGGCGACGACGACGGCGAGGCGACGGTTGGGGCGGTGACGGGTCGGGCGTGACGCGGGCGGCGCGATGGGGGGGGCCAGGCGGATGGAGACGATGGCGGCGACGGGACGGGTGGCGATGGCGACGACGGCCGACGATCGGGCGCTGGGGTGCTTCAATGGGGAAACAGAGGAAGAAACAGAGGAGAATGAAATTTTCATAAGTGTTGTATATATAGAAGGCACCTTTAGTACCGTTGGAGCCACCAACCGCATCAAGGCCTGTTTTGCCAGAATAAGCGGCAGAAGCGACCCAGTTTAGTAATCGTGGTGGCACAAACCGGTATTAAAGCCCCCCTTTAGTACCGGTTTGTGCCACGACCCGTACTAAAGGGGTGCGCCAGCAGTGCGGTGCGGCAAGTTTAGTCCCACTCGCTAGCCGAGGGGCGACCGCACCGGTTTATAAACCTCGTGCGGTCGCTCTCTCGAGCTCCTCTCCAAAGCAGGCTTATCTTGGGCCTACGTGTTCTTTGTCGCCTCAAGGGCCCACTTGGCTTTTGCGGCTCAGATCCTGGACCAACGACAGGTTGGGTTTCTAGTCGTATGCAGGCCGCTTTGGCCTAGTAGGCGGGCTTATTTTATTTTTTTTCTTTATTTATTTTTGTTTATTTTTGTGTATTTAGAGTTTCTTTGTGAATATTTTTGCTTTAGGTACAAAAAATTACAAACTTTCTGTTAGTGCCCGTAGTTTTCAAATTTGAATAGTTTAAATTTTGAATTATTTGAAATTAGTGTGAATCACTAGTTTGTGAATAACTTAACTTTAAAAATCAGTAAAGGCATGAAAGAATTTGTTTGCACATAAAATTTCTTCGCGTTTCCAATGCCAAAACACATAACTACCCTAACTATTACAGAAATTCCCCTCTGGGTGTGAAACTTAGAAGAAAGTGATGATAGTGAAGCCGATCACATCCCAGATCTTTGGGTGTGAAACTTTTTCTTCGCGTGTGTCCCTTTGCGCCGTAACCATGGAAAATCTTCATCATTTAACGGGATGCTCGGGTCAATATTCACTGTGAATGGAGCAATTTCATCAAACTTTTCATAATCTTTGACTTGTCTGTCTTGTCATCCACTCCCACGATGTTTCTTCCCAGAAAGAACTTTGTGCCGCTTTGGCTCATCGTACAATGCATTCGCTTTCTTATCTTTTCTTTTTCTTGTCTTGGTAGACATGTCCTTCACATAGAAAACATGTGCCACATCATTGGCTAGGACGAATGGTTCGTCTGCATACGCAAGATTGTTGAGATTCACTGTTGTCATTCCGTACTACGGGTCTTCCGTTACCCCGCCTCGTGTCATATTGACCCATTTGCACCGAAACAAAGGGACCTTTAAACCACGTCGATAGTCAAGTTCCCATATGTCCTGTATATAACCATAATATGTTTTCTTTCCGCCTTGGTTTTTGCATCAAAGCGACACCACTGCTTTGGTTGGTGCTCTTCTTATCTTGGGCGATCGTGTAAAATGTATTACCATTTATCTCGTACCCTTTGAAAGTCATTATATTCGAAGATGGTAACTGGGATAGCAAGTACATGTCATCTTAAATAGAGGTGTCATACATGGTACGTGTCTGCAACCAGCTGGCGAAACTCCTGGTTTGTTCACGTGTAATCCAGTCATCAGACCGCTCCGGGTGTTTGGAGCGTAGCAAATTCTTCTGTTCATCCATATACGGAGCCACCAAGGCGGAATTCTATAGAACTGTGTAGTGTGCTTCATTGAGAGAATGTCCGTCCATACATATTATTTGTTCCCCTCCTAGCGTGCCTTTTCCATCCAGTCTGCCGTTATGCCGCGATTCAGGAACAACAATCGGCTTAAGGTCAGGAATAAAGTCAATACAAAACTCAATGACCTCCTCATTTTGATGGCCCTTGGAGATGCTTCCTTCTGGCCTAGCACGGTTATGAACATATTTCTTTAAGACTCCCATGAACCTCTCAAAGGGGAACATATTGTGTAGAAATACAGACCCAAAATGTTAATCTCTTCAAGATAGGTGAACTAGGACGCAAGGCCATGATGTTGAAGAAGGATGGTGGGAACACCAACTCGAAACCGACAAGACATTGCACCAAATCATTCTCAGAACCTTGGTATGATTTCTGGATCGACACCTTCGAGAGATTGCATTGAGAAATGCACATAGCTTCACAATGGCTAATCGAACGCTTTTCCTAAAAGCCCCTCAATGCAATCGGAAGCGCTTGCGCTATAATCACGTGGCAGTCATGAGACTTTAGGTTCGCACTTTTTCTCTGCGATGTTTATTATTCCCTTTATATTCGACGAAGCCGACGGTACCTTAATATCGAAAGCAGGCATTCAAAGAAGATTTCCTTCTCTTCTTTGGTAAGAGCGTAGCTTGCATGACCTCGATGTATGCCGCCTTCTCCGTGCATACGCTTGCTGGTCCTCCGTGCCTCGTGTGTATCTTTTGTCTTCCCATACACGCCCAAGAAGCCAAGCAGGGTCACGCAAAGATTCTTTGTCACGTGCATCACGTCGATTGCGGAGCGGACCTCTAGGTCTTTCCAATATGGCAGGTCCGAAAATATAGATTTCTTCTTCCACATGGGTGCGCGTCCGTCAGCGTCCTTCGGAATAGGTTGTCCGCCAGGACCCTTTCCAAATATCACCTTCAAATCCTTGACCATATCATGTACATCAGCACTAGTACGGTGGCGAGGCTTCGTCCGGTGATCTGCCTCACCTTTGAAATGCTTGCCTTTCTTTCTTACGGGATGTCTGCTCGGAAGAAATCGACGATGTCCCAGGTACACATTCTTCTTACAACTATTCAAATATATACCGCTTCGGTATCATCCAAACAAAGGCGTGCATCCGCGTATCCCTTGTTTTTCTGTCACGAAGGTTACCGAGAGCAGGCCAATCATTGATGGTCACGAACAGCAACGCCTTTAGGTCAAATTCTTCCCCATGTGCTCATCCCACGACGTACACCTGTTCCATTCCACAGCTTGTAAGAGTTCTTCAACTAATGGCCTTAGGTACACATCAATGTCGTTGCCGGGTTGCTTAGGGCCTTAGATGAGCACCGCATCATAATGAACTTCCGCTTCATGCACAACCAAGGAGGAAGGTTATACAAACATAGAGTCACAGCCAAAAGCTATGGTTGCTGCTCGCTTCCCCAAAAGGATTAATGCCATCTGCGCTTAGACCAAACCATACGCTCCTTGCGCCATCTCGCAAACTCCTTCCGTACTTTCATTCGATTTTTCTCCACCGCGACCCGTCACGGGTACTCTCAACTTTCCGCCTTTCTTACGGTCTTCTTCGTGCCATCGTGACGCTTTGGCATGCTCTTTGTTTTGGAACAAATGTTTCAACCGTGGTATTATAGGAGAATACCACATCACCTTGGCAGGAATCTTCTTCCTGGGGCGCTCGCCCTCCACATCACCATGCTCATCGCAGCTGATCTTATAGCGCAATGCATGACATACTGGGCAAGCGTTCAAATCCTCGTACTCACCGCGGTAGAGGATGCAATCATTAGGGCATGCATGTATCTTCTGCACCTCTAACTCTAGAGGGCAGACAACCTTCTTTGCTTCGTATGTACTCTCGGGCAATTCGTTATCCTTTGGAAGCATATCCTTTATCATTACCAGCAACTTTCAAATCCCTTGTCAGATACACCATTCTCTGCCTTCCATTGCAGCAATTCCAGTGTGGTGCCCAGCTTTTTCTTGTCACCTACGCAATTGGTACAACAATTTTTGTGATCCTCTAACATGTGCTGCAACTTCTTATTCTCCAAATCACTTGCGCGTTTCTCTTTGCATCAGCAATGGCCCGACCTAGATCATCAACGGCTCATCCGATGCCTCTTCTTTAGCTTCTTCCCGCATTGCCGCTCAGCTTCTTCTCGCATTACGGCTCAGCTTCTTTCCCCATTGTTGTATCATCGTATTCGGGAACCCATGGCCGGATAGCTGTGGTCGCCCTCTTCTTCTTCATTGTCTTCCATCATAACCCTCTTTCTCCGTGCTTGGTCCAAACATTATAGTGGGGTATGAAACCGACTCAAACAGGTGGACGTGAATGGTTCTTCACGTAGAGTAATGGCAACCATTCTTACAGCCAGCACATGGACAAGGCATAAAACCATCCGCCCGCTTGTTTGCCTCAGCCGCAAGTAGAAAAGTATGCACGCCCTCAACGAACTGGGGAGAGCATCGGTCATCGTACATCCATTGCCGACTCATCTTCATTACACAACACCGAATAGAACAAATTAATACATGTTCATACATAAAGTTCATACAACACTTAAATGCAACAAACAAATAACTCTCTAGCTAAAGCATTTAAATGCAAAAACAAATGCGATCAAGATCGCAACTAAGGTAACAATTGATCCAACAGTATAATGATACCAAGCCTCACTATCGATGGCATATTTTCTAATCTTTCTAATCTTCAAGCGCATTTTCTCCATCTTGATCTTGTGATCATGGACGACATCGGCAACATCCAACTCCAATTCCATCTTCTCCCCCTCAATTCTTTTCAATTTTTCTTTCAAGTACTCGCTTTCTTTCAACTAAATTTAACCTCTCGACAATAGGGTCGGTTGGAATTTCCGTTCACATACCTCCTAGATAAAAATATCTATGTCAACTTGATGGGCATAATTTGTCATAAACACGAAATGCAACAAATAGTTTTAAAAGAGAATATACCACATCCTAATCATAACAAGGACGAGGGCCGACGGGACGGATATCAAAACCATGGCACTATGTATAACAAACAACGACGGGTAAGATAATTATTATACGAGTAACTATATATCCAAATCACACAAACATCAATTTTTATATAAAATTTCATGAACAAGAGGCTCACCACAAGGTGGTGCCATGACAGACAAGTCGGGCGATCGACGGTGGTTACGACGGAGATTTAGAAGGCACCAAGTAAACCACACCTACATATGCAAACTAAGTGTTATTTTGACCTCAAGTTGCATATAAATCAAATACTACCACATATAATTCCTCCCAAATTACTAAAACCCACAATTAATCACTATATAAACCAATGCAAGAGCTAATCTAGCAATGAGAGATGAAAGGACAAAGTTGCTAACCTTGGTGATCATTTGAATGGTTGAGGGCTCAGAAATCTTGACAAATTTGGGGCAAATTTTGTGATGAACTCGAGAGGAAGAAGGGAAGAACAGAGGAGAGGGAGAGGGAAAGGGGAAGAACAGAGTGCGGTGGACGAAGGGTTTATATAGATTTATTTTAGTACCGGTTCGTGCCACGAACCGGTACTAAAGGTGCCGGAAGGGCCCCACTCGACAACATCCTGCCTCCACTTTCTTTAGTACCGTTCGTGGCACTAACCGGTGCTAAAGGTTCGCCACTTAACCGGTACTAAAGAGCTCCTCCTGCTTAGCCGTTGGAACCGGCACTAATGGACACATTAGTGCCAGTTCTGTTACAAACCGGGACTAATGTGTCTCACATTTGACCCTTTTTCTACTAGTGCCTCCCTATAAACAGCGCATACATTTGGTAGAGATACTCTAGGAAGATAAGAACATCTTGGAGAACAAGAGATAAGAGGTTTAAACAATATGCTAACAAAATACTCTATCTCTCCTAGAGCTATACATCAACATAGGTGCGGCTCCTTCAACATATGTCACGTAACAACATGTGTGTTTAACACGCTCCCTTAATCACAACTTCATCAAGTTGAGATTATGTTTGAAATCCTCAAAACTTCTTATTGGCAAGGGTTTTGTAAATCCATTTGCAATCTGATCCTTGGAGTGCACAAAACGTATATCAAGCTTCTTCTGAGCCACCCGTTCTCTGACAAAGTGGAAATCAATTTCAATGTGTTTTATCCTAGCATGAAACACTGGATTAGTAGACAGGTATGTAGCACCCAGATTGTCACACCATAAACACGAAGCTTGACTACTTTTCGCACCAAGTTCTTTTAACAGTGATTGCACCCATATGATCAGCTGTAGCATTTGCCAATGCTTTGTACTCTGCCTATGTACTGGATCGAGAGACAGTAGCCTATTTTCTTGCACACCATGAAATTAAGTTAGGACCAAAAAATACTGCAAAGCCACCAGTGGACCGTCTGTCATCCAAGCAACCTGCCCAGTCAGAATCTAAAAAGGCACTCAAAAGGCACTCAAAACTGAGAGTGTTCTTGACATATCTAACTATACGCTTTGCAGCAGTCCAGTGAACTGTGGTGGGTGCATGAAGAAACTGACACACCTTATAAACATCAAATGAGATATCAGGCCTTGTAAGTGTCAGATATTGAAGTGCACCTACCAAACTCATGTACCTTGTACTGTCATCCCGACTCAAGGGATGTCCTTCTGTAAGAGACAACTTCTCTAAACTGGACAGTGGAGTAGGTGAAGGTTTACACCCTTGCAAACCAGCCTTTTTACCAGATCTGTTGCATAGTTTTCCTGGGAAAGATGAAGTCCATCCTCATGTTTCTTTACTTCAATCCCTAGGAAATAATGCAATTCTCCAAGATCCTTAAGAGCAAACTCTGCACTAAGATCCTTCAAAAGTCCCGTGATAGCCTTATTAGATGAGCTGGTGACAATAATATCATCAACATATATGAGAACAAATGTCAGGACCCCGACTCAAAGGCACACCGATCTAGCATGTAACACCTCATATCACTTTGCGGCCTCACGCACGGTATTCCCACAGGTGTCGCCTTACCAGGCCCGGGACTGTTTGTGCCTTTTGGCACACGTATATGATAGTGTAGCTAGCATCCATATGACATGGAGCCCGGGCTGACATGGCTAGTCGTGAACCCAAAGTGGCACTAACATACAGGGACAGGCATACATGACCCAGCAATGAATGTGTTGGTCATCAGCGAGTGAATCCGGCTGTAGTAATCTGGCTAGCAGGACTCCGTAAACCAGTCAGTAGCAGGATAACAGACTCCGGTAGACACCATGCGCATTTCCCGAAGGGACGTACACAGAACGAAGAAGGACACATGTCGGCCAGCCTAAGTGTTTGAGCAAGAGCAAGCTACCAAGGCTCAATGGAAGCACTAGGAGACATTTCCCGGTAAGAGAGGCTACCAAGGATAAACAACTAGATAGTCAGATCCCACACATACCAAGCATTTCAATAACATACACACAATATTCTGGATATGTGCAAATACCACATGGCATCACAACATGACTCTACAACTCAAGTATTTTATTCAATAGGCTCCGAGGAGCGAGATATTACAAACATGGGTCTCATGACCCAACACTCAGAGCATACAAGTCAAAGCACAAGCGAAAGCTTAACATGTTTGAGTACAAACATCTACAAATGAAAAAGGCCGAGAAGCCTGACTATCTACCAGACCCTGCCGAGGGTGTAAGATCGTAGCTGAGGTAACAAGATAAACGTCGAAGTCCACGCGAAACTACTAGTGAGACTGAAGTCTCTCTGCAAAAACATAAATTAAGCAAACGTGAGTACAAATGTACGCAGCAAGACTTACATCAGAACTAACTACATATGCATCGGTATCAACAAAGGGGGTGGTGGAGTTTAACTGCAGCAAGCCAGCTTTGACTCAGTGGCTAACTTAAACTACGACTGCAAGTAACTCTTTTTAGGTGGCGCACACGAGTCCACATATTCACCATATCAATACACCACTATGGATCTGCTCCCGTCTCCCTACAAGAACGCCATCCGTAGCACTCACACTTATCTTGCGCATTTTAGAGTATCCACTTTCACTTTTCTATGAACTATACAGGCAAACCAGAAGTCCTTTACCGCGGACACGGCTATTCGAATAGATGATGTTAACACTGCAGGGGTGTACTTCTTCACACACGCTCTCACCACTTATCGTCGTTTACACGATATGTACTCGGCAACCTTCAAGCGGAAGCCCAGCGAGGGTGTCGGCCACGACCTGACTAACCACACAAGTCTCCCGTCCAGGTTTATCGCCTATTCGGGTTCCATCCGCAAGGAGATCTGGCCGGGGTGTTGCTCACGGCCCCAAACGATGTGAGCAGGGTTCCCAAGCCCACCATCCGGGTACCACTTGGTACACCGTGCCACTATGCCTAGTCTGTCCCAAGCCCACCTATACCGGGTGCCACTTGGTAGACTACTGACACTACCTACAAACACCAGAAACTAGTTGCAACTCCTGGACAGAGATCATGTTGATTAATAAGTCGAGAGGGGTCGAGTTACCGGAACCCAATGTGTGGTAGTAACTGCTCATGGATCACAAACACAGAACTCAGTTCCTGAGGACGGTTTCAATGAGACAACCCACCATGTACTCCTACATGGCCTCTCATCGCTACCTTTACCAAATCATGTTCACACACTTAGCTCTCAACAGTAGGACATGTTCACCACATTCCAGTTCATCCCTGATGAATCAGACCTGACACAACTCTAAGCAATAGCAGGCATGACAAACAAGCATGAATGAGTAGGAACATCAGGGATCAAACAACTCCTACTCATGCTAGTGGGTTTCATCTATTTACTGTGGCAATGACAGGTCATGTAGAGGAAAGGGGTTCAACTACCGCAACATGTAACAGTTGAATCGTTGTTTTCCTAATGCAGTAAAAGAGAGCAGGAGCGAGAGAGTGGGATTGTATCGGAATGAACAAGGGGGTTTTGTTTGCCTGGCACTTCTGAAGATAGTAATAGTTCTTCATCGGTGTCATCGAACTCATCGTTGGAACAACGTCTACTGAGGGGGGGGACAAACACCGGCAACAGAGAAAGAACACAATCAATGCAATGCAACAATATGATGCATGAGTGTGACATGGCAATATGCTGTGGTTTGAGCTGATGCAACTCCATATGTGATGGTTCAAATGCCCTTTATATGATTTGTCCTAAACAGAAGCTATAAGTTGTTCTAACATGCATGAAAATGGTACAAATGGATAGATTGGATTTTTCTGATCATTTTTCATATATGACCTATTTCATTTGGAGCTACGGTTGAACTTCTATGAATTTTAGAAGTTTTGGGCATTTTCTGGAATTTCCCTAATCATTTAGAAAATAAACTAAATTCCAGAAAAGGAATATTGCGTCAAGATTATGCCATCTTGACCTCAAGCAGTCAATGACCAGTCCAGTCAAACCTAATCGTGGGTCCCGCATGTCAAGATGACAAGGCAGAACAGAGGTCGACCAAAGGGCCAGTCAATGTTGGGCAGGTCAAACTCGACAAATGGGCCCACGGACTTTAAACTAATCCTAACCAATAATAAAATTGGTGGTTAATTAACGTGGCGGGGTCCACTGTCAGTGATTAGGTGAGGTCCAGCTGGCGGGGATTAGCGCTAATGACAAAGCCACGTCGGCCCTCGCCGGAGTTTCGCCGGCGGCGACCAAAACCGATGACAGAGACGCTGCGGGAAGGCGCTACAGGGGACAGTTTCGAGCGCGGTTTGCAGCTATGAGTTGCTGGCAGTGCGGCGCATCCGGTGGTGGCTGCGTGGTGTGCTGGGGGTGTGTGTAGCAGCGGCGGCGACGAGCCGGGCAGCCGCCGGAGTTCAGACATCCAAGCTTTAGGAGTTACGGGGCACTACAAGACGGGCGGCTGGGTGTTCGGAGCTCCTTGCAACGTGCTGAGCACGATGGAGCGCTCAGACGCGAGCGTTGCTCGCTCTAGCCTCGGCGGCTACATGGTCGGCGGCGAGGAGCTCTCGGTTCCGGTGCCTAGCACGGCTAGGGGACGGGGACGAGCTCGGGGAGCAGGGGGAAAACGGCGAAGCTCACCGTGCATCAGATGGGGTCATCGACGAGCTCGGAGGCGCACGGGTGACGGCAAATCGGCGGCGACCAATATTGGCGGTCGAGGACGAAGACGAGCCTGTTGTCAACGAAGCTGGGCATCCCGCGCTGCTCGGATCCATGGAGAGGACGAGGACGAATTCCCGGGGCTCTTGGACATATCAAGGGAGCAAGGGGGTGACTGTGGCTGCAGTAAACGGCGTCGACGGCGATGAGCTCCGCTCGGTGGGGAAGAGAGAGGGATCCAGGGGGGAAGTGAGGTCGAGGGAGAGAGCGAGGAGGGTCCAGGAGGTGTCGTGGCGTCCGCAGCGGCATCGCGGAAGGGGGCAGGGAGGCAGGGAGGAAGGAGTTGGCGCTGCGCGTGCGTGCGCGCTGCGGGCACACGCCCCTGTCCTACTGTCCCGAGGAGGAAGACGACAGTGAGGCGTTGGTGGGCTGGGCCGGCCGACTTCAATGCTGGTCCGAGGTAAGTGGGCTGCAGGTAAGCGATAGGTAACACTTTCTCTATTTTAATTTTTGTTCCTGTTTTCTATTTTCCTTTTGTTTTCTTTGATTTAGTAAAAATAGTAAACCACATCTAAAAATCCTGAAATAAATTGTGAGGACCTGTTGAATTATCTCCAACAACCCACATTTAGTTTCGGAATTATTTGAGCATTTAAAATTGTTATAGCAATTGAATGCCCAAATTCAAATACATAATGATTTAAATCAAGAGTCCAAAAATGGCCGAGAAATATGTGCATCATTTTTGGCAGAGGTTTTCACCTTTAACAAAAATCATGAACTTTTCTAAAGGGCATTTGGGTTCGTTGAAAATATTTTTATTGAACCTAGTTGAATTCAATTGGTGCTAGGGTTTTGTTGACACTAGATTTTGGCACGGCATAAAAGGAAATGAGATGGCTTCAAGTGAAAGGGTATTCTAAATGATAAATTTCACATTGCCGAATGGAACAACTTTGATGTTTGGACCATAATTATTCGGCATCATATCAAAGACCAAAACTACACTCAGAATGTCTTGTTTAGGTGTTCAGAGTGCTTTTTGGTCAATTACGCCTCTAGGACAACCTCGGATGAAGAAATGCTCTACATGAATTGTCTTCGTCTCGTCGAGTCGATCGATTATGATATATAAATCATCTCAATCCGAGTTCGTGTGCAAAAGTTAGAGCTATCTGAATGCAGCCCTGTCAAGAGGCAAAATATGACGCGGGAGACCAGACATGTCTTGGCAAGTGTCTGATGTAATGCGTGAGTGTTTTGGCCCAGAAGATGGCCTCGAATCGGAAAACGTCCAACACGAAAGTTTTTCGTCTCGTCAAAGCGGTCAACTTTGCTTTTGGACCCATTTTCATCCGAGGTCGTTTACTGCCTCAATAACCTTGCGGGGGAAAGCTTGCCGCCGTGAACAGTAACCTTGCCGGGAGAGCTTGCCGCCGTGAACAGTAATCTTGCCGGGGAAAGCTTGCCGCCGTGAACAGTAACCTTGCCGGGGGAGAGCTTGCCGTCGTGAACAGTAACCTTGCCGGGGAAAGCTTGCCGCCGTGAACAGTAACCTTGCCGGGAAAGCTTGCCGCCGTGAACAGTAGAAACTGTCGAAGCCAATCCGACCAGATGCTGAAGATGGGCTCAAATACTTATCTAGATGGCTTCGGATGAAAAAGTGTTCAACACGGGAGTTGTTCGTAACGTTGAAACGGTCAACTTTGCTTTTGGAGCCATCATCATCCGACATAGTATACGACCTGCAGAGACGCTGCAAGAGTCGGACGGTCCAGTCAGCTACATGAACGAGTCCGACTCGAAATTAGAGATGACCCCATGGAGTATTCAAGATGGCCTTATTTGGAAAAGTGATCAACAGACGGATTGTTGGCCTCGTCGGAGAACACAAAATTGATATTTGAACCGTCTCCATCGGAAGTCATATGCAGATTCTATGGCCCACGCAAGGAGCAAGACAGAAGATTGGACCAGATTCGGGCTGAATCCGAGTGGGACCAGAACTAGGACTCTAGGACGTGAATTGATGTAATTTTCTTGTAAGGAAAGCCTAGATAAATTCTTTGCTTGTACGGGAAGTCCAGCCGCCTCTTATATATGTTGGGGGTGATGGCCAGTTGAACAACACCAATCGAACCAATCAATCTATTACACTTTTGTGTTCATCTATCTTTATCCCCTACCCTTGTATCTTTCTTTCTCGCTCTTCGCTCGTTCTTCGCGTTGGAGGGCAGCGATCCACGAGGCTCTAGGGCGAGCGAATCGACCTAGGGCAGCCCATAGTCGCCGCACCGACGGGTCCCTCCCGGCGTGTGGGGTTTCGGTCTTCAAAAGCGCCCGACCGCCTTTGCGATCGCTACTGTCGGTCGGGTCTCCTTCGACGTGAGCTGCGTGCATCACCCCGCGCTGAGGGTACACGTGATGTGTTCGTGTGTCAACACACTTTTTGGCGACTCCGCTGGGGACGAAGCTTTGAACAATCTCTAGCCTGTTCTTGCTACGAGGAGAGCGTCATCAAGCGACAGCAATCTACAACGGTAAGATGTATCATCAATCTCCTTACGTAGATGCAAATAGCCATTATGTTGATGTTGCTAGATCTTTCAATGGACATGTCATGTCGGCTAGCCCTAACGAGCAAAGGCCGACAAGTTATTCCATTGGAGAAACTTCGAATTTACAGAACCGCGTCATGCAACTTATGAATCTGAACTTTCGTTCATCGGCAACACCTTTCAATATGCCGATGAATAACACGATTTGTTCGAGTGATCAATATTTGACACCTCATGTGCAGGAGGGTGTCTCACAGTTTTATCCATCGGCAGTCATGTAACGCCCTCGATGCGGCTATATCTCCCACGTGTCGAAGCACGACTTAGAGGCATAACTGCATTGAAAGCAATGTCGCAAGTGAGGTAATCTTCGCACAATCCATGTAATACATAAGGGAAAGATACATAGTTGGCTTACAGTCGCCACTTCACATAATACATAAATAAACATCCATCATCCAGAATACACTCAAGGTCCGACTGCGGAACCAAAATAAAAGAAGACTACCCCAAATGCTACACAGATCCCCGATCGTCCCGACTGGGCACCTCTACTGATCATCTGGAAACGATACATAGTAACGACCAAGGGCCTCATCAAATTCCCACTTGAGCTCGGTTGCGCCATCTGCGCCAGTATCCTCGGCACCTGCATCTGTTTTGGTAGAATCTGTGAGCCACGGGGACTCAGCAATCTCACACCCGCGAGATCAAGACTATTTAAGCTCATAGATAGGACAAGGCAATATGGTGGAGCTGCGGCAAGCACTAAGCATATATGGTGGCTAACATACGCAAGTGAGAGCGAGAAGAGAAGCAACGCATCGGTCGAGAAGCTAGAAGCGATCAAGAAGTGATCCCAAACTACTTACGCCAAGCATAGCTCAAACCGTGTTCACTTCCGGACCACGAGAAGAGACCATCACGGCTACACACGCCGTTGATGCATTTTAATGAAGTCAAGTGTCAAGTTATCTACAACCGACATTAACAAATTCCCATCTGCCTCATAACCGCGGGCACGGCTTTGAAATATTATATACCCCGCAGGGTGTCCCAACTTAGCCCATCATAAGCTCTCACGGTCAACGGCGAATAGACCTTCGCCGAAGACCCGATCGACTTCGAATCCCGGTTCGCAAAACATTTCGACAATGGTAAAACAAGACCAGCAAAGCCGCCTGACAGCCAACAACCCGATAGGAGCTGCACATATCTCGTTCTCAGGGCACATCCGGATTGTCCAAACTTTCGGTAGGCCAGCCCAGAGTTGCCCCTGGTGGCCACCGGCGGTTGACAGGTTGGACCAACACTCATGACGAGCACTGGCCCGGGGGGGGGGGGGTAATAAAGATGACCCTTGGGCTCGCGAAAACCCAAGGGAAAGGGCTTAGGTGGCAAATGGTAAAACCAAAGTTGGGCCTTGCTGGAGGAGTTTTATTCAAAGCGAACTGTTAAGGGGGTCCCATAAATCACCCAACCGTGTAAGGAACGCAAAATCAAGGAACATAACACCGGTTTACGGAACTAGGGCGGCAAGAGTGGAACAAGTCACCAGGCATAAGGCCGAGCCTTCCACTCTTTACCAAGTATATAAGGTGCATTAATATAAACAGGAGATATTGTGATATCCCAAAATAACCACGTTCCGATCTGGAACAAACTTTATCTTCACCTGCAACTAACAATGCTATAAGAGGGGCTGAGCAAAAGCGGTGAAATAGCCAGACAAAGGGTTTGCTAGGACAGGATGGTTAGAGGTTCAACATGGCAATAGGTAGGCATGGTAAACAAGGTAGGTAGGGCTAACATAGCGAAAGAGCGAGTACTAGCAAGCAAAGATAGTAATGATTTCGAAGGTATGATCATCTTGCCTGCAAGGTTCTCAGAGTAGTCGAAGGCTGGATGCTCATAAGCGTTCTCAACAGGTTCCTCGTTCACGTACTCGTCTCCCGGCTCTACCCAAAGCAAGAACACAAGCAAAGGAGCCACAATAAATCACGGTGCAATGCGCAAGCAACACGATGCAATGCATGACATGATATGCGAGATGTGATATGCAATGCATATGCGTGCTCCGGAAGGGAAAAGATGAACAAGGCATCAACTTGGCAAACTAAGTATGCCGCTGGAAAGATGAGATGATTTTGGTTGAAATCGATATAAAGATCACCGGAAACGGATGCACGGTTTGCAAATGGCAAGCAAAACAATAAGGGCACAATTCTGCGATTAACAGCATGATGCCACTTAGCATGCAACAAGAAACTATGCTACAGCACCCTTACATAAAAAAAAGCATATGTCAGTGATCTACAGGAGATGCTTAACAAAAGAGGAACACTGAGCTACGGCTAAAACACATCACAACAGGTCCAAACAAGCATGGTGAAAGTGCAAAAAAATTATCAGGCTGGACATGGCATAAACAACAACAGGAAGCAATGTTCAGAGCAAGTTATCTACAAGCTACAGGAACTTATAATAGCAAAACAAGGCATGGCATGATTCTACTCAAAGCATAGATCAAAAGTCCCTTACTGACCATAAGCCAAAAAGGACCAGAAGAAATAATGGCATGCATATAAACATAGCAAGTTTCGTTAACAGATTCAGCAAACTGGGCATTGCATTGACATATAACAAGTAGGCATGTTCGTGAGCTCGATGCACTCACTACAGAGCAACTCATGATAAACTAAGCATACACCCATCAAGAATACATGGCATAGAACCTATACATGCAAAGAACAACATCATAGCATACATGGATCAACTACAACAACCTTGTAGAAATTGAATATCATGTGAACAATCTGCCAGGAAACATTTTGAAGCAAAAGTAGAGCACGAAAATGACATGCGAGACTACTCCAAAATTCCAAACAAGGGCATGAATGGATAGAGCATAACCATATGTTCAAAACACCCTTACTGAAATATCTCTAAATATGCATGGATCTCTCTGTAGCAACAAGTTTACATGGCATCACAATAACAACAGAACAGGGACTTAAAACAGCAATATCATGAAGCCTAGTTTGCATGCTTGTGCTAGTCACCACATAGATCACAAAAATACATGGCATACACTCCTGTAAAGATGGCATGGCATAGATCAAAACATCTTTAGGGATCAAGTTCATAGGGTGCACACATTAATCATGGCAAAAATGACAAAAGAGCTCGTGCTGATAAGATTCTGAAACTAACAATCTGAAGCCCTCTTCCAACAGCATTTAGGGCATCAAGATGAGCTCAAATGCAAATGATGCAATGGAAATAAATGATGTACTCTTCGAGGCGAACAATTTGACATATTATACGCACAATACGGAGCTACGGTTGCGAAGATGTGATGCAATGAACAGGCAATGATTTTATGACAGGAAAAGACTTGGACAAAAACGGGGCTCGGAAAAAAAAAACAACTGGCCGATCTGGATCTGACGCGAGGACCGAGGCGGCGGCGCGGCTCGCCGGAGACGAGGATGACGGCGCCGGAGGGAGGAGAACGAGGCCGGGCGCGCTGGATGGCGGGATCCGCCACCGGCGGCGGCGGCGGCGGCCGGGCGCGGTGCAAAGTACCCGGCGCTGGATGGCAGCGTCGCGCGCGCGACGACGGTGGAAGGCGGCGCCGCGCGCGGCGCGGAGCGGGCGAAGCGGCGGTCGGAGGCGGGTTCGGGCGGCGAAGCGGCGGCAGCGGTCGGAGGGCGCGGCGGCGGGCGCGGCGGCGGAGCGGGCGGCGGGCGCCTGGCCGGGCGACGGGCCTCGCGGGCCTGCTGGTCGGCGGCGGCTCGGCGGCGGGAGGTTTCACGTGGCAGCCCCGGAGTGGCTGCGGCGCGGCGGCGGACGCGTCCGGCGCCGTCCGGACGTGTCCGGCGCGGGGAGAGGAGCGGGGAGCTAGGGTTTCATCCGGATTTTCGGGGGAGGGGTCTATAAATAGAGGTAGAGGGAGCTAGGAGACTCCAAATGAGGTGCGGTTTTCGCCCACACGATCGTGATCGAACGACCGAGAGCATGGAGGGGAGTTAGATGGGTTATTGGGCTGTTTTGGAGGGGTGTTGGGCTGCAACTTAAAAGAGGCCTTTGCGAGAGTGCGGTTTACCGTTGGAGTACCAAGCGAGCTCCAAATGACCCGAAACTTGACAGGTGGTCTACCGGTGCTATACCAGGGCCACTTGGCAAGGCTCCGCCCATTCCGAGAACAACACCCGCACACGGACAGGAGACAAGAGGGGTGCGCCGGTGCATGTGGGAGTGTCGGATTGCGAAACAGACAACCGGGAAAATGCTCGGATGCATGAGACGAACACGTATGCAAATGAGATGCACATGATGACATGATATGAGATGCAAGACATGAACCAAATGCCAAACGAAAAACAAAACCCAACCACGGAGGAAATATCATAGCACATAGCCGAAAATGGCAAGAGTTGGAGTTACAAATATGGAAAGTTACATCCGGGGTGTTACAACACTCCAACACTACAAGAGGATCTCGTCCCGAGATCTAGGACTGAAAGAACTCCGGATATTCGGAACGGAGGTGATCCTCGCGCCCTGTGTGGCTTCTCGGTCGGAATGGTGTGACCACTTCACTTTCGTGAATTTGATTGACTTGTTGCGAGTCTTGCGCCGGTTTCTTCAAGAATAGCAATGGGGTGCTCATGATAAGAGAGATCTTCTTGGAGGTCAATTTCTCCAAAGTTGATAGTGCGCCAGAGTCTTGAAGCACTTATGAGTTGTGACACGTGAAACACATCGTGCACGCTTGCAAAGTTGGATGGAAGCTCGTTGATAGGCGAGATCGCCTTTTGCCAATGATCTTGAAAGGACCCACGATCTAGGGCAAGCTTCCTTTGATACCGGGCGGCGAGTGCCTTTCATTGAGAGACGCGAGGTAGACATGGTCTCCGATTTCAAAAGCCAAATCACGGTGCTTGCTATCATAGTAACTCTTCCGCGCGCGATTATGCTGCTTTGAGATTCTCACGAATGACTTTGCACATTTCTTCGCTTCGTGGATCAAGTCATTGCCAAGAAGTTGGCGCTCACTGCCTCGCACTAATTGAGAGGAGTACGGCACTTTCTGCCATAGAGAATTTCGAATGGGGCCTTGCCCAAACTCACTTGGAAGCTGTTGTTGTATGAGAACTCGGCATAAGGAAGACAATCTTCCCACTTCATACCGAAAGAAATGCCACAAGCCCTGAGCATATGTTCAAGGATTTGATTGACTCGCTCGACTTGGCCTCTTGTTTGAGGATGGAAAGCTGTGTTGAAACGAATGTTGGTGCCCATGGCCGTCTGAAAGGAGTCCCAGAACTTAGAAGAGAAGATGCTTCCACCGTCTGAAGAGATCAATTGCGGAATGCCGTGCAAGGAGACAATTCTGGAGGTGTATAGCTCTGCCAGCTGAGCTGCTGTGATAGATTCTTTGATAGGAAGAAAATGAGCCACTTTAGTAAGCTTGTCAATGACAACGAAGATAGCATCATTTCCACGCTTGGACTTAGGGAAACCAGTCACGAAGTCCATCTCGATGTGGTCAAACTTCCATTCCGGAATAGCAAGAGGTTGGAGGAGACCAGCTGGTCGTTGGTGTTCTGCTTTCACCCTTCTGCAGACATCACATTCATTCACGAATTGAGCAATCTCTCGCTTCATTCGAGTCCACCAATATGACTGCTTGAGGTCATGGTACATCTTCGAACTTCCAGGATGAATGGATAGGAGGGAATTGTGTGCCTCATTCATGATGACTTTTCTCAGATCGCCCTTAGGAACCACAATTCGATCCTCGAAGAAAAGAGTGTCTTTGTCATCCAAGCGATAGCACTTGTATTTAGGAATGCCTTTGTTAATACCACATTTGACCTTCTTCACCATGGTATCCAAGAGTTGTGCCTCACGAATTTGATCTTCCAAAGTAGGAGAGACTATGAGGTTGGCGAGAAAGCCTTGAGGAACAACTTGAAGATTCAGCTTGCGGAAAGCTTCACAAAGATCCGGTTGAAATGGCTTGAGAATTACATTTGTTGTAATAAGCCTTTCGCTCGAGCATCTGCAATCACATTCGCTTTGCCGTGAGTATATTCAATACTTGGATTGTACTCTTGAATCATTTCGACCCATCGAGTTTGCCTGAGGTTGAGATTTGGTTGAGTGAAGATATACTTAAGGCTCTTGTGATCGGTGAAAATGTCCACTTGCCTTCCCAATAAGAGATGTCTCCATGTTATCAATGCATGGACAATTGCCGCCAACTCAAGATCGTGAGTGGGGTAGTTCTTTTCGTTGGGCTTCAACTGGCGAGAGGTATAAGCCACAACTTTCTTCTCTTGCATTAACACAGCACCGAGACCTTGAAGGACGATCACGTATACTTGAATGGCTTGGATTCATCAGAGGAGTCAAACAGAGCTGTGACTAGCTTCTCTTGAGGGTGTTGAAAGCGACGCCACACTCAAAGGCCCGCATATACTTGACATGCTTCTGGAGGAGGTTGTAAAGAGGCTTTGCAATCTTAGAGAAGTTCTCAACGAATCTTCGGCAATAGCTTGCAAGACCAAGAAAGCTGCGGAGCTGCTTGACATTCTGAGGAGGTTCCCAATTCAGAACTGTAGAAACCTTCGCCAGATTAACAGCAATTCCCTTGGCGGAGATGATATGACCAAGGTAAAGAACTTCATCAAGCCAGAACTCACATTTGGAAAACTTCGCATAAAATTGATGCTCTCTGAGCTTGTCGAGCACCAATCGCAAATGTTTGGCATGATCCTTCTTGTTCTTGGAGAAGACCAAAATATCATCGAGATACACCAGGACGAATTCATTTGTGTATGGGTTGAAGATAAAGTTCATCATGCGAGAGAATGTTGGAGGAGCATTGACAAGGCCGAAAGACATGACAGTATATTCATAAGAACCATAGCTTGTTCTGAATGCTGTCTTGGGGATATCTTGTTCACGAATGCGAATCTGATGATAACCCATACGAAGGTCAATCTTGGAGAAAACTTTAGCACCTTTGAGTTGCTCGAAAAGCTCATTGATGTTGGGAAGTGGATACTTGTTCTTGATTGTCTTCTTGTTCAACGGACGGTAATCGACGCAAAGTCGGTCCGTGCCATCCTTCTTCTGGACAAAAAGAACTCCACAACCCCATGGAGATGAACTCGGTCTGATCAAACCCAGACGCTCTTGTTCATCGAGCTGTTTCTTCAATTCCTTCAGCTCCTTGGGTCCAAGCTTGTAAGGACGCTTGCAAACAGGTTCAGTTCCAGGCTCCAGATCAATAACAAACTCGACTGGCCGATGAGGAGGCATACCCGGAAGCTCTTCTGGAAAGACACCTTGGTACTCACAAACGACTGGAATTTGAGAAATAGCATCCAATTCGCCCTTCTCATTGAGAGAAAACAACCGAATGGTTTCATCACGAGCGGCATAGATGATAACATCCTCAGAACGGTGTGTCAATTGAATTTCCCTGGCAGCACAATCAAGCTGAGCCTTGTGCTGAGAAAGCCAGTCCATCCCAATAATTAGATCAATATCAAAGTTACCAAGGACAATTGGAGAAGACAGAAATCTGTAGTCGCCCATCTTGATAGAGACATCCCGAACCATGGAGCTAGCATTCATGAATTTACCTGGAGAGACAACTGATAACGGTCTAGGCAAATCTTGAAAAACCATCTCATGCTTAGATGTAAAAGGTCTTGAGATGAAACTATGTGATGCACCAGTATCAAATAAGACTTTTGCAGGAATATCATTAACAGGAAGATTACCCATTATCACATTTGAAGAATCCTCTGCCTGAGCTGCATTCAACATGTTCACCTTTGCAAACCTGGAATTTTGCTTGACCACTGCATTGCTTGAAGATTTCATAGGGGGAGGAGGAGGAAGGCGCCTTTGATTGAAGCATTTGTTCGCATAGTGACCTTTCTGCTGGCACTTGTTGCAAGTCACTTCTGAGAGCGGACGGTGATAAGGAGCATTTGACTTTGGAGCTTGAGGCTGAGACTTGTTATGATAGCTTGGGTTGGGTGGGTGGGAAGATCCACGACCACCTGAGTTCTTCTCAGGTAAGGCCGACGAAACGGAGGAGGAGGAAGGTAGAACTTCGCTGCTTAGCTGCCACTTGAGAGGAAGAAGAAGACCGAATCAAGGCCCCGATTCTCTTCTTAGATGCCTCACACTTGAGCTGAGCACCTTCTTGCTTGAGTGCCATATTATAGAATTGATCAAACTAAGTAGGCTCAACAAGAACAAGAGCTAACTGCAGATCCTCTCTAAGGCCACCTCTGAATTGATAGATCATACTCTTTTCATCAGGAACGTCTTCTTTAGCGAAGCGAGCAAGTTTTCGAAACTGCTTGTTGTATTCGTACACTGACATGTTGCCTTGCTTGAGATTGCGGAATTCCTCACGCTTGCTCTCAACAACACTGGTAGGAATATGGTGAGCTTTAAAGTCCCGACGTAAATCAGTCCAAGTAATCACCGACCACCTCCGAATCCTTGTATTGTCGAACCAATCACCGCCTCGATCCTTGAGTTGAAAAGAAGCTTAACTTAACATAGTCCTCAGTTCGACATTGCTGCATTCAAAATGCTTGTTGATATCCACGAGCCAATCATCGGCGTCTATGGCCTCGGCACAGTAGCTGAAAGACTTAGGCTGATTTGCAAGGAACTGGTTGAGGGATGGAAATTGAGGCTGATGATTGAACTGCCTTTGACCTTGATTCCCTTGGCTGCCTTGGCTTTTGTTGCGCTCTTGCATGAGCTGAATCATCATCTGGGCATGGGCATTAGAGGCTGCCATCAAAGCTTGCCATGCCTTCGGAGGCGGAGGTGGAGGTGGAGGGTTCGCCTGACTGTCATCATTGCGTTCCGGATTCTGACGCATTGGCGGAGCCATCCTGAAGAGGGTGACATCCGTTAGCATCTTGATAGACAGATAGACAAGTTGAATCAACAGATAGAAATTGCAACATATAGTCTTCACAATAAACATTCGAACAAGGATGAACGAATGAATTCCAAAGTAAACATCACTTCCATTAAGGTGAGAAGCCACTTGATAAGATATTGATGAAAGAAAAAAAATAAAAATAAGGTATGGATGGAACAAATAAGTGGTAAGGATTACCCAATCACAAACCAAATATCTGCGGGAAGAAATGCTAGAGCTACTTGAAACCCACCTATAAACTCCTGAAACTTTCCGGTTATGCAATCAGGTGTTGGGGATACAGGGGAAGCACAATATCTCACCCAAACTAACAATCCCTACATCCAGCTGTATCCATCCTTCAACACATAACCAAGAAACCTTCGGAAATCGTGTACCTCAACCTTCGAAAAGCATCCGTTATACGAAGTCATGGCAATACTCCCGACTCACCTCAAGATCGGGTTATCGGGTTATCTCACCAACAACGCATAAAAGAGATTTTCGATGTCGGCGATTAAACTCAGTATTCCAGAATTGCAACGATAAAATTATGACGACAACACCTCAGAGCTCAACTCCCCGGGACACTTCCACTAAACCCCTGACAGGAGGCACCAAGACAATGTTCTCATCATAAAACCATCGGAACAATTCCAAGATACCCGCGTAATCCTAAAAATTTTTTTTAGTGAAATTTGAGAAGAGAAGAGTCAAAACTCTACGTCAGAATGCCTTACCAGAGCGATGAAGAGACTGGGGAGTAAAAAGAATTCCTAACTCTCCGATATATATAATCCTAAATGACTCAACACATTTTTCTAGACACAACTCGGCCGCTAAAAACGATCAAGCAAAGGGGCTCCTAAGGTCGGAATGGCTCGACACTAACTTGTAACGCCTCGATGCGGCTATATCTCCCACGTGTCGGGCACGACTTAGAGGCATAACTGCATTGAAAGCAATGTCGCAAGTGAGGTAATCTTCGCACAATCCATGTAATACATAAGGAAAGATACATAGTTGGCTTACAATGCCACTTCACATAATACATAAATAAACATCCATCATCCGAATACACTCAAGGTCCGATCATGAACCAAAATAAAAGAAGACTACCCCAAATGCTACACAGATCCTCGATCGTCCCGACCGGGCACCTCTATCGATCATCTGAAACGATACATAGTAACGACCAAGGGCCTCATCAAATTCCCACTTGAGCTCGGTTATGCGCCATCTCGCGCCAAGATCCTCGCACCGTGATCTGCTTTTGGTAGAATCTGTGAGCCACGGGGACTCAGCAATCTCACACCCGCGAGATCAAGACTATTTAAGCTCATAGATAGGACAAGGCAATATGGTGGAGCTGCGGCAAGCACTAAGCATATATGGTGGCTAACATACGCAAGTGAGAGCGAGAAGAGAAGCAACGCATCGGTCGAGAAGCTAGAAGCGATCAAGAAGTGATCCTGAAACTACTTACGTCAAGCATAGCTCAAACCGTGTTCACTTCCCGGACTCCGCCGAGAAGAGACCATCACGGCTACACACGCGGTTGATGCATTTTAATGAAGTCAAGTGTCAAGTTATCTACAACCGGACATTAACAAATTCCCAACTGCCTCATAACCGCGGGCACGGCTTTCGAAAGATTATATACCCTGCAGGGGTGTCCCAACTTAGCCCATCATAAGCTCTCACGGTCAACGAAGGAATAGACCTTCCCCCGGGAAGACCCGATCAGACTCGGAATCCCGGTTCGCAAGACATTTCGACAATGGTAAAACAAGACCAGCAAAGCCGCCCGATTGTGCCGACAAATCCCGATAGGAGCTGCACATATCTCGTTCTCAAGGCACATCCGGATTGTCCAAACTTTCGGTAGGCCAGCCCAGAGTTGCCCCTGGTGGCCACCGGCGGTTGACAGGTTGGACCAACACTCACGACGAGCACTGCCCGGGGGGTAATAAAGATGACCCTTGGGCTCGCGAAAACCCAAGGGAAAGGGCTTAGGTGGCAAATGGTAAAACCAAAGTTGGGCCTTGCTGGAGGAGTTTTATTCAAAGCGAACTGTTAAGGGGGTCCCATAAATCACCCAACCGTGTAAGGAACGCAAAATCAAGGAACATAACACCGGTTTACGGAACTAGGGCGGCAAGAGTGGAACAAGTCACCAGGCATAAGGCCAAGCCTTCCACCCTTTACCAAGTATATAAGGTGCATTAATATAAACAGGAGATATTGTGATATCCCAAAATAACCACGCTCCGATCCGGAACAAACTTTATCTTCAACTGCAACTAACAATGCTATAAGAGGGGCTGAGCAAAAGCGGTGACATAGCCAGACAAAGGGTTTGCTAGGACAGGATGGTTAGAGGTTCAACATGGCAATAGGTAGGCATGGTAAACAAGGCAGGTAGGGCTAACATAGCGAAAGAGCGAGTACTAGCAAGCAAAGATAGTAATGATTTCGAAGGTATGATCATCTTGCCCGCAAGGTTCTCGAGTAGTCGGTGGATCCTCGTAAGCGTTCTCAACAGGTTCCTCGTTCACGTACTCGTCTCCCGGCTCTACCCAAAGCAAGAACACAAGCAAAGGAGCCACAATAAATCACGGTGCAATGCGCAAGCAACACGATGCAATGCATGACATGATATGCGAGATGTGATATGCAATGCATATGCGTGCTCCGGAAGGGAAAAGATGAACAAGGCATCAACTTGGCAAACCAAGTATGCCGCTGGAAAGATGAGATGATTTCGGTTGAAATCGATATAAAGATCACCGGAAACGGATGCACGGTTTGCAAATGGCAAGCAAAACAATAAGGGCACAATTCTGCGATTAACAACATGATGCCACTTAGCATGCAACAAGAAACTATGCTACAGCACCCTTACATAAAAACAAAGCATATGGCAGTGATCTACAGGAGATGCTTAACAAAAGAGGAACACTGAGCTACGGCTAAAACACATCACAACAGGTCCAAACAAGCATGGTGAAAGTGCAAAAAAATTATCAGGCTGGACATGGCATAAACAACATCAGGAAGCAATGTTCAGAGCAAGTTATCTACAAGCTACATGAACTTATAATAGCAAAACAAGGCATGGCATGATTCTACTCAAAGCATAGATCAAAAGTCCCTTACTGACCATAAGCCAAAAAGGACCAGAAGAAATAATGGCATGCATATAAACATAGCAAGTTTCGTTAACAGATTCAGCAAACTGGGCATTGCATTGACAGATAACAAGTAGGCATGTTCGTGAGCTCGATGCACTCACTACAGAGCACCTCATGATAAACTAAGCATACACCCATCAAGAATACATGGCATAGAAGCTATACATGGCAAGAACAGCATCATAGCATACACGGATCAACTACAACAACCTTGTAGAAATTGAATATCATGTGAACAATATGCCAGGAAACATTTTGAAGCAAAAGTAGAGCACGAAAATGACATGCTAGACTACTCCAAAATTCCAAACAAGGGCATAAATGGATAGAGCATAACCATATGTTCAAAACACCCTTACTAAAGTATCTCTAAATATGCATGGATCTCTCTGTAGCAACAAGTTTACATGGCATCACAATAACAACACATCAGGGACTTAAAACAGCAATATCATGAAGCCTAGTTTGCATGCTTGTGCTAGTCACCACATAGATCACAAAAATACATGGCATACACCCCTGTAAAGATGGCATGGCATAGATCAAAACATCTTTAGGGATCAAGTTCATAAGGTGCACACATTAATCATGGCAAAAATGACAAAAGAGCTCGTGCTGATAAGATTCTGAAACTAACGATCTGAAGCCCTCTTCCAACAGCATTTCGGGCATCAAGATGAGCTCAAATGAAAATGATGCAATGGAATGAAATGATGTACTCTTCGAGACAAACAATTTGACATATTATACGCACGAAACAGAGCTACGGTTGTGAAGATGTGATGCAATGAACATGCAATGATTTTATGACAGGAAAAGAGTTAGACAAAAACGGGGCTCAGGGAAAAAAACAACCGGCCGATCTGGATCTGACGCGAGGACCGAGGCGGCGGCGCGGCTCGCCGGAGACGAGGATGACAGCGGCCAGAGGGAGGAGGACGAGGCCGGGGCGCGCTGGATGGCGGATCCGCCACCGGCGGCGGCAGCGGCGGCGGCGCGGGTGCGGGCGACCCGTGCGCGGATGGCGGCGGCGCCGCGCGGACGGCGGGGGGGCGGCCGCGGCGGTCAGCGGCGGCGGGCGGCGGCGGCGGTCGGAGGGCGCGGCGGCGGGCGCCGCGCCGAGCGGGCGGCGGGCGCTTCATGGCGGGGGCGGGACGACGCCCTCGGCGGGCCCTCGGTCGGCGGCGGCTTGGCGGCAGGAGGCCCACGTGGCAGCCCCGGAGTGGCTGCGGGCGCGGCGGCTGACGCATCCGGCGCCGTCCGGACGTGTCCGGCGCGGGGAGAGGAGCGGGGAGCTAGGGTTTCATCCGGATTTTCGGGGGAGGGGTCTATAAATAGAGGTAGAGGGAGCTAGGAGACTCCAAATGAGGTGCGGTTTTCGCCCACACGATCGTGATCGAACGACCCAGAGCATGGAGGGGAGTTAGATGGGTATTGGGCTGTTTTGGAGGGGTGTTGGGCTGCAACTTAAAAGAGGCCTTTGCGAGAGTGCGGTTTACCGTTGGAGTACCAAACGAGCTCCAAATGATCCGAAACTTGACAGGTGGTCTACCGGTGCTATACCAGGGCCACTTGGCAAGGCTCGGCCCATTCCGAGAACGTTCAACACCCACACACGGACAGGATACAAGAGGGGTGCGTCGGTGCATGTGGGAGTGTCGGATTGCGAAACGGACAACGGGGAAAATGCTCGGATGCATGAGACGAACACGTATGCAAATGAGATGCACATGATGACATGATATGAGATGCAAGACATGAACCAAATGCCAAACGAAAAACAAAACCCAACCACGGAGGAAATATCATAGCACATAGCCGAAAATGGCAAGAGTTGGAGTTACAAATATGGAAAGTTACATCCGGGGTGTTACAAGTCAACTTGCAATATGCGGGTTTATCCCCAAACATGCCGATGAATGAGGCAATCGGCCATGCTTCCATTAGCTATTTGGCCGGTTATCCTTAGTCATCAGATGATACACCTCATGATATTAATTGTTCAGCATCATATGCAACTAAAAGTATTCATGACTCGGCTCACTTTTATGGCCGAGTGAATGGAGATTCTACAGGAGTGTATATGTCTAATATTGCAGGAGATGAGGTGACTTTGGCTGCATTAAAAAGCTTAGCGCAAAATAAGAAGATTACTGCTCTTTGCCTTGAGCAACATGATAAAGGTTTGGTTCCTGATTATGAGGCAATAAAAGCTAGGGTTTTAAAAGAAGATGAAGTGTTGCCGATTGATCAAATTGGCGGAGAAAATATTCAACAACAAAGGCACACATCTTCACCTATCATTGCAGCATGTTATACACCCCCTATACAATTGCAAAGTTTCGGCAACATCAATTCATTGCCGAAAGATCATAAAAGTATTGGGGGGCAAGCCAATCCAAGTAGGGTTGAGTTTAAAGAAAAATATGTGGCCCAAGTGGACAAGATCAAGCCAAAGCTCACAGGGAATAGCGTCAACATATTTACTACGCCAACTCTTGATGAATTACCAGCAGAATATCGACATGCTTATGAAGCACTCAAGAAGAAGCGTGGAGTGGAATATTTGCAAGAATATGTCAAGTCCCTTCCTCTATACAACAACCGTGTTGGCCCCTTGGCGATGTTGTGGCTAGATAAAACAGAAGCTTTTCAAGCCGAACAACAAAAAAGGATTCACTCGGCTAAGACGGTTGATTCGGTTGAAACCGGGTCAAATATGACTAAGTCGTCTACAACCGTGTCAAATGGTTCCTTTAAAGACAAGACAATGGTGGATTCGGTTGAAACCAGATTGAGCACCAAGAGGGCTAAAGTCGAGTGCATCAAGCCAATTATTGCCGCGTGTACCAAAACAGAAGATGCAAGTTTCGCCGAGCAAAGGAACGGTAAACGCAACGAATTAGCCGTGTTAGATTTTTCTGGATGTGAGGGAGCTTACATGCTGCCCTATGAGTTTCGTGCCAAAGAAATTGATGAGCATCAAGAGAAAGGTTATATGGCCAAACAAAGTTTGGCTAGAGATAAAGATCAAGAACCAGAGCGTGTACCAGAGCAAAGTTCAACTGACAAGGAGCGTCCGAGTGAAATCCACTCGGGCAGTCCGACTGAAATATACTCGGGCGATTCGAGTGAAATATACTCGCGCAATCCGAGTGATGAGGCACCAGATCCAGAAAAAGAGGAAGAGGCGTTGGAGAATTATTCAGAAGTGGAGCAATGTATTGTTCCAGTGGTGCAACCATCTTCTCCTTCCAACGTCTTCACAAAGGTACACCTAGCAGATAGTTTACTCAATTTTCAATTCGGTCAAAATCATATTGTTGATGCACCTGTTAGTAAGATTTTAATTAATTTTGAAAGACCAATTGAAATGAGTAATCTATTTATTAGGAATGATCTTGTCACTAATCATGATAGTCAACACATGGTATCATTCATAGAGGCTAATAGTGACAACTTATCAAAACCAAAGTTGTTCTTGTCATGCCAACTAAACTTTGTATTCATATGGACAACTTTGTTTGTTTCATGCCTGGCTAACATTTGGTCTCAGATGAGACATATATTCTGTAATTATTTTGGTTGTAGGAATATAAAGCCAGGTTCAAAGTTCTCCAGGATAGCCGATTCAAAAGCATCGGGAAAGGACGACGAAAATCAATGCATAGCCGAGTCAGATGACACTAAGCTGGCACCACTCGGTTGTTTTGTTTCAGAGCCGATATCACAATATCGTTTAATGGACCAGGAGTGTACGTCTAGTACAGGCATAGTTGATCACATCATCGGTTCCTCCCTGACTAATCCTATTATTATAATTGATCATGATGTCGAGCCGTCAAGACAAGAGCGAATGCAATGTTCGTTTGAGAAAAATGTCAAAGATTGCAACATGATCCATCAAGTCGAGCAATCAGACAAAATAGGACGATTGGATTTTGTTGAGGCGCGATCATTTGGCCAGGCGGATCAGATTGGTTTTGACGACAATCAAATATTGACTCGGCTATCTCCAGCCGATTCATCTAAACGTGGACAGGTACACACCAGTGATGATGGGGGAAAGTCTTCAAGCAAGGATATTGTTAAAAAGTGCATCAAGAACAATCTTGAAAACGGAAATTCCATCAAAGCTACAACAGAGACATCTAGCACTGGGGGGCAACAAGAGAATTCAAAGACCGATGCACGCACAACCAAAGAAAGCAAAGGCCATGGTAAGCAGAAAGGTAGAAAGCCGAGAGTCACTTTCGCACAGTTATTAGAAAAATATCAGAAGATAAGTGAGGCAAAGAGTGCTTATCGGCCGAGTGAAACAAAAGCATCGAAGTCACCCCAAGGCATAAATTTGAAGACAAGGATTGGCGAAGGAAGATGTTGAGCAAGCAGACTCCATATCCTCCTTTTGGGCCACCAATGCCGATGTCATGGATACCTCCCCCTGCCGACTATTATTCATATCAATCATGGGGCAAGTATAAATCAAGGGCACACCGTCCATCATATTCTAAACCACCTCAACAAAATTATGCAGCTCTTAGAGGATCATCGTTTGTTCAACAACCACATGTTAAAGACCGACTCAACCAAAAAGAATCGGTCCGGAGCTCAGCGAAGAAGATGGACGTGGTCAAGCAAGTGTACCGAGTGAAAAAGGATGGCCGCAAATGTGCTATTTCAGATCCGACAATAGATGACAAAAAGACAGTCGAGTCTATGTTGACTACTAAGGACAAGAAAGTGAAGTAAGTAACTTTCAAGGATCCAATCGCCGAGTTTGGAAAGGCCAAGCTGGAGGTGCCCAAAGCCAGGAAGAACTTGCCAGTGCGTAAACCAAAGTCACAGCCGGGATGCCCACTCGGCTTACCATATTCGCAACAGAAAAAGTTGAATTGTCTTAGGGCCAAAGAGGTGGAGAAGAGGAACATGGCTTGGGTTCCCAAGGGAAATCCTCGTCTCAAAAGCGGCACTCCTATTGCGAAGTCAGCAAGAGTAAAAGAGGACAAGTGTGAAGCCGGCAGGTGGAGTCGACAGTTTTCATCTCATTATAGGAGACTCCAAATGGCTCATCGTCCATGTTCTTCAGTCGTTCCATCAAAGAAAGCGTCCCAGAACTTATCCCCAGCTGAAACATCTGAATTATTTCGCTATTCACACTTTGGTGGACGGGTTCTCCGTGTCCTATGAGATAGGATATTTGGCCGATATTTGCATATCGCCCTAAGAGTACATTGTGTTGACAAAGCTGGCATCCGACTAATTGTGTTCATTGTGGTGTATGTCATATTCCCAAAGCCAATTCTTAGTTTTGCTAACACCGAAGGCCGACTAATTATTCGCCACTAATCGAGGATCTAGTGCAGCAAAAGTTGTCGACTCATATTGTTGGTTTATCGCAGATCCAGAGAAAGTGTGTCACCGAGATGAATGAAGCTTCGCTCACTCGGGAGCAAAGAAATGTTGACTCATGAGATGTAAAGAAAGGAGCATGACATCCCATTTATCACCGGTGCCATCGGACGCTAAGTCAAAGTGCCGTGGAGATTATTTTCAGATTCAGTTTAGCAATACCAAAGTCGGCGTTATTCACATATTTCCTCACGGGCTAGATTTGAAGACTTCATGCCGACTAGAGCTTACACGCTAATAATCAAGCCGAATATGCTGTGCTATTCAGGCCAGAGGATTTTTTTCGCTGCAAGGGTGGCGTGCATCAAGGTTCACAATGATTTGTTGCCAGCTGTCCAATAAATTTCATCTTTATATGCATCAACGAATCACTCGAATGTTGACCTTGTTGACTCGCCAAACGGGATCCAAGAGACATACGTTGTTCGGCGGAGGCTTGACAGAGTATTTTTGATCAACAATGAGTTGAGTCACCGAATATTTGATGGTTCCTTTGAGGAGCATGGACATAATTGTTCAGTAGACGGTAACGCCGAACGGTTCTAATATCCCCATGAAGTGCTTGGATAAAGGTTAGGTATGGATTGACATGACAGACTTAAGGCATTCATGAAATCGAATGGTTGTTCTCATACGACTATCGTCTGAAAAGGCTCTGCCCAAGAAGCAACAAGCCTAAGCATATAGCCGATAAAAAATTATTGTCCTCAGCTTGCAAAGCAGATGTAGTGTTGACATCGTGTTTGTACGAAGTATTTTCTGGCACGCAAGCTCTGCCAGAAAACAGGGGGGCATATGTTGACACTAGATTTTGGCACGGCATAAAAGGAAATGAGATGGCTTCAAGTGAAAGGGTATTCTAAATGATAAATTTCACATTGCCCAATGGAACAGCTTTGATGTTTGGACCATAATTATTCGGCATCATATCAAAGACCAAAACTACACTCAGAATGTCATGTTTAGGTGTTCAGAGTGCTTTTTGGTCAATTACGCCTCCAGGACAACCTCGGATGAAGGAATGCTCTACATGAATTGTCTTCGTCTCGTCGAATCGGTTGATTCTGATATAAAAAACATCTCAGCCCGAGTTCGTTTGCAAAAGTTAGAGCTCTCTGAATGCAGCCCTGTCAAGAGGCAAAATATGACGCGGGAGACCAGACATGTCTTGGCAAGTGTCTGATGTAATGCGTGAGTGTTTTGGCCCAGAAGATGGCCTCGAATCGGAAAACGTTCAACACGAAAGTTTTTCGTCTCGTCAAAACGGTCAACTCTGCTTTTGGACACATTTTCATCCGAGGTCGTTTACTGCCTCAAAAACCTTGCCGGGGAAAGCTTGCCGCCGTGAACAGTAACCTTGCCGGGAGAGCTTGCCGCCGTGAACAGTAATCTTGCCGGGGAAAGCTTGCCTCCGTGAACAGTAACCTTGCCGGGGGAGAGCTTGCCGCCGTGAACAGTAACCTTGCCGGGGAAAGCTTGCCGCCGTGAACAGTAACCTTGCCGGGGAAGCTTGCCGCCGTGAACAGTAGAAACTGTCGAAGCCAATCCGACCAGATGCTGAAGATGGGCTCAAATACTTATCTAGAAGGCTTCGGATGAAAACGTGTTCAACACGGGAGTTGTTCGTAACGTCGAAACGGTCAACTTTGCTTTTGGAGTCATCATCATCCGACATAGTATACGACCTGCAGAGACGCTGCAAGAGTTGGACGGTCCAGTCAGCTACATGAACGAGTCCGACTCGAAATTAGAGATGACCCCGTGGAGTATTCAAGATGGCCATATTTGGAAAAGTGATCAACAGACGGATTGTTGGCCTCGTCGAAGCACACAAAATTGATATTTGAACCGTCTCCATCGGAAGTCATATGCAGATTCTACGGCCCACGCAAGGAGCAAGACAGAAGATTGGACCAGATTCGGGCTGAATCCGAGTGGGACCAGAACTAGGACTCTAGGACGTGAATTGATGTAATTTTCTTGTAAGGAAAGCCTAGATTAATTCTTTGCTTGTACGGGAAGTCCAGCCGCCTCTTATATATGTTGGGGGTGACGGCCGATTGAACAACACCAATCGAACCAATCAATCTATTACACTTTTGTGTTCATCTATCTTTATCCCCTACCCTTGTATCTTTCTTTCTCGCTCTTCGCTCGTTCTTCGCGTTGGAGGGCAGCGATCCACGAGGCTCTAGGGGCGAGCGAATCGACCTAGGGCAGCCCATAGTCACCGCACTCACTGACGGGTCCCTCCCGGCGTGTGGGGTTTCGGGTCTTCAAAAGCGCCCGTCGACTATCTTGCGTATCGCGCTGTCGGTCGGGTCTCCTTCGACGTGAGCTGCGGTGCATCACCCCCGGCGTCGAGGGTACACGTGACGTGTTCGTGTGTCAACAGGTTTCAACAATCCCCATTTCAACTTTCAAAGAAATTTAGACATGATGCATAAAACAAGCTAGACTAAGTGCAAGGTAAAGCTAGGGATGTGACAACAAATATGTGAGTGTTGCATTTGTTGTAAATGAACAAGGTGTCAGACTTTGAAGGAATAAAGCCAAGTGCTTTCATTTTATAACTTAGGCGCGAGTACCATGCTCTAGGAGCCTGTTTCAGTCCATATAATGCTTTGTCAAGTTTGCACACATGATAAGGTGCATTTTTGTTTTCAAACCCAAGAGGTTGTTTCATGTACACTTCCTCTTCCAGAACACCATGCAAAAACGCGTTCTGTACGTCTAGCTGCCCGAGACTCCAGCCCCTGGAGACAGCAATGGACAAAACAAGACGGATAGTGGCAGCTTTTACAAATGGACTAAAAGTATCCTCATAATCAATGCCATATTGTTGTTTAAATCCTTTTGCTATAAGAGTCTTGCCTTGTAGCGATCAATGGTTCCATCGGATTTTTTCTTTATCGTAAATACCCACTTGCAATCAATAAGGTTTTTACCTTGCCGTGGAGGAACCAAGTGCCACATGTTGTTTTGTTTCAAGGCCATGTACTCTTATTTCATTGCTTTCTTCCAATTTTCATCACTAAGTGCTTCTTCGAGTGTATGTGGCTCGTCTGGTTCACCTGTGGAACATACCATCCCAAACTTTGTCATGTGTTTATATTTTTTAGGTTGTATTACCCCTTGTTGAAGACGAGTGCGACGCGGCGAGTTTGGCCGTGGCGCAGAAGATCCTGGTTGAACTACAGAGGCCGATCCCGAGGCGGATTCAGGATCAGGCACAACAGCCGCAACTGCGTTGGGAGCAGGCGCCGGATCCTCTGTGTGCCGCGGCACACCAGTAGCACATGAAGAAACCGCCTGCGCCACAGAAGATCCCGCCTGTCTGGGCTCATCATGCGCCAATGATTGCGTCGGTTCCCCCCTTGCGCCAGACATGGGGCCCGCGTCGGTCGGCCGACGCAGATCCCGCCGCTTGTAGCAGACGGGTTGGATGAGAAAACGCCTGCACATGGGCACGGCGCGTGGGTGGAGTCTCCTCCAGCTGCTGATTGCCGCGTGGCGCAGGCGGGTCCGCCCGCTGGCTCACAGTCGGACGCAGCGGGAGCAACAGAAGGCGCGGAGTCCGGGGAGGATCGGCCTGACGGATCTGCGGGTGGTGATCCCGAGGCAAATTCTGCCGCCAGGTCTGCAAGCACCGATCCCAAGGGAGATTTGCTCCCCCGATCCTGGCATATGAAATATGGCCGTGTTGGGCAGTTTTCTTCATCGTTTTTAGCTCCGGTTTTTTCAGCGTGGCTTCCTGCATCATCATACAACTCATGCAAAGTGGTGAGAGGGTTAGTCATAGTAGGATCATTGGAGCTATACTCCCCTGGATCAAGGCCGGTTAGGGTAGGAGGAAGAAGGAGAATTTCCTTCCGAAGTAAAGCACCGGCATTTGGATGTAGATCAGCAAAAGGGAATTTAGTCTCGTCGAACACAACATCACGAGATATGTAGACCCGACCAGTACAAACATCTGGACACTTGATCCCCTTGTGTTGAGTGCTATACCCAAGAAAAACACATTGTTTTGAGCGAAACATTTGTTTGCGAGAGTTGTATGGTCGGAGATTAGGCCAACAGGCACATCCAAAAACACGAAGTGATGTATAATTTGGTTTGATATGGAGAAGCCGTTCTGTGGGTGTTTCATTATTGATCACTCGACTAGGAAGCATATTGATGATGTGAACGGCCGTGAGGAATTCTTCGTACCAAAATTTTAGGGGCATGGAAGCATCGGCAAGGAGGGCCAGACCAACCTCAACTATGTTCCTATGCTTGCGTTTGGCGGATCCATTTTGTTGGTGAGCGTGGGGGCATGACACATGGTGAGATATGCCAAGTGTTTGAAAGAAGGAATTGAGCTTCTCATATTCCCCTAGTCGGATTGGACAGCAATAATTTTGCTATCAAACTTGTGTTCTACAAGTGCTTGAAATTTTTTGAACACTTGAAAAACGTCGGATCTTTTCTTGAGGAGATAAATCCAAGAACAATTGCTATAGTCATCAATGAAGCTAACATAATATATGTGTGTCTACCCACCGAGGTAGGGGCAGGACCCCAAACATCAGAAAAACTAAATTGCAAAGGTTGAGTAGAAACACTTGTAGATATGCGATAAGGTAATTGATGAAATTTTGCTCGTTGGCAAGAATCACAAATAGTTTCACTATGTCGCTCACCAACAAACGGGAGCTTATTTTTCTTAAGCAAGCGTTCAACTAAAGAAAAAGAGGCATGTCCCAAACGATCGTGCCATCGTGTGGACGAAAGCTTGATAGCACCACAAGCTTGTTTATTTGATCTTCTAAACTCCGGAATCAACGGGTAAAGCCCTCGAACACATCTACCGTGGTAGAGTACTTTCTTCGTGGCTCGATCCTTGATTAAAATGAACAGATGGAGTTCAATGAACACATGATTATCAATAGTGATATGATGAACGGAGAGAATTTTGTTGGCACTATGAACATGCAAAATTTTTCTAAGGTGAATTTTGCGGGAAGGGGTACGTATAACAGAATGACCTATATGACTTATCCTCATACCTGCACCACTTGCGGTGTGGATCTGGTCCTTTCCCATGGTATTTCTCATGGAGGGTCACCTTCTCGAGATCGCCCGTGAGGTGATTGGTGGCACCACTGATAAGATACCAGTTGGTATCGACGCCATAGGTCCCGTCGGCGGCAGCAACAACCTTGTCTTCTTCATCCGAGGAAGCTTCATCTTCATCAAAGCGATACCAGCAATCCCTAGCCGTGTGGCCAGGCTTGCCGCAGATTTGATAGCGTACAACATCGGTTCGTGACCATCCCGAGCTACCACTGCCGCCCCCGCCACGGCGTCCCTTGTTGCTGGTGAAGTAAGGGCGCCCGCTGCGGGAGCGAGAGTTGCTGGAGCCGCCACCACCTTGCTTGCCCTTATGTCGAGGAGGACAACGGTGATGGGATGAGTACCCACCGCGCCCGCGGGTAGCCGCGTTTGCCGAAGACTTGAAGCCACCACTGGTGCTGTGGAACTGCGCGACACACTGATTGAAGTTGCTCAGCATGGAGTACAGCTCATCGAGGGAGACCAGCGTGATGCGGGCGTCGAGGGCAGAGACGAGGGACTGGCAATCCATGTCTGCAGCAGGTAGGAGATCAGCTCATGATCCTAGATGGGCTTGCCAGCCACGACGAGTTCATCGGCCAGGCCGCGCATAGAAGCATAGTATGCGGCAACAGATTGGTTGCCCTTCTGTGCATTGATCAAAGTAGTGCGAATGTTGTTGACACGACTCAGAGATTGAGAAGAAAACATGCCTGCGAGCGCCACCCAGAGAGCGTGCGCGGTGGTGATCGAGGTCACCGTGATCAGCACTTCTTTGGAGAGGTTGTTGAGGAGGTAGCCGAGCACCTGTTGATCCTCCCTCACCCAGATGGGATGGAGAGGGTTGGTCTAGGTTGACTCCTTGCCTTCGTTCTCCTTGGTGACGAGAAGGCGGGCGGGTTCCGGCATGGTTCCATCAACATAGCCGAAGAGCCTGGCTCCCCTCAGCTGTGGCGTAACTTGCGTTCACCATAGGACGTAGTTCGTCCGGGAGAGCTTCTCCGTGACTTGGCCGCTGAGATTGGATTGGGCAGTGCTAGAGGAAGACATGGCTTGGCACTAGATGACAGCTAGGGTTTGGAAGAGGAGGCTCTGATTACCATGTGCGAATAGCTGAAAGCGTCTTACCTCAATGTGAGGGACGCGTTACGTGTTATATAGGAGCAGGGGTGCACCTCCCTGTAAACAGCGCATACATTCGGTGGAGATACTCTAGGAAGATAAGAAGATTACATATCTTGGAGAACAAGAGATAAGAGGTTTAAACAATATGCTAACAACCTACTCTATCTCTCCTAGAGCTATACGTCAACATAGGTGCGGCTCCTTCAACATATGTCATGTAACGAAATGTGTGTTTAACATATAATTCTTTTCTAACATTACATGTTCTTGTAGTCATTCATTTTGAAACCACGGAGGCCGTCGCATTATGCATTGGTTAGACTAGCACTACAGGAATCAGCTACTTTGCCATCTGCCACGACAGACGGCAAAGGCAAGGATGGCTGACGGCAAAGGCCTTTGCCATCTGCGGCGGACGGGAAAGGCCTTTGCCATCTGCCGCGGATGGCAAAAGACTCCGGCAAAGATAGGATCGACAAAGAGCTACTTTCCCATCTGCTTTCTGAGGCTGACGGCAAAGGGGCCTTTGCCATCAGCAGCTGACGGCAAAGAAAGCAGACGGCAATAAATACGTTGTTAGTCCATTAGGTGGCTAACAGCAGCCTTTGCCGTCCGCCGCTGACGGCAAAAATTATCTGGCCTTTGCCGTCCGCTGAATGACGTCAGCTGGACGTCACTGCACGACAAGCCTTTGCCGTCCGCCGCTGTAGGCAAATTTGGTCATTCTTTGCCATCCGCCACTGTAGGCAAAGCCTTTGCCATCCGCCAATATAGGCAAACTAACCAAATGGGTCAGCTCCTAGGAACTACAGGTGGCTGCCGCGTGGCTTCTTTGCCGTCCATGGTTGTCAGCAAAGGTGCCTTTGCCGTCCGCAGCTGTCGACAAAGGAGGCTTTGCCATCAGTGGCTGACGGCAAAGATCCCGCATTGCCTCTTTTTTCTGTTTTTTAAATCCAACAATATATATATATATATATATATATATATATATATATATATTGTTGGAAATATGCCCTAGAGGCAATAATAAAAGTATTATTATATTTCATTGTTCATGATAATTGTCTTTTGTTCATGCTATAACTGTATTATCCGGAAATCGTAATACACGTGTGAACACTTAGACCACAATATGTCCCTAGTGAGCCTCTAGTTGACTAGCTCAGAGTGATCAACAGATAGTCATGGTTTCGACTATGGACATTGGATGTCGTTGATAACGGATCACATCATTAGGAGAATGATGTGATGGACAAGACCCAATCCTAAGCATAGCATAAAGATCGTAGTTCGTCTGCGCTAGAGCTTGGCCAATGTCAAGTATCTCTTCCTTCGACCATGAGATCGTGTAACTCCCGGATACCGTAGGAGTGCCTTGGGTGTATCAAACGCCACAACGAATCGGGTGACTATAAAGGTGCATTACGGTATCTCCAAATTGTCTGCTGGGTTGACACGGATCGAGATCGGATTTGTCACTCCGTATGACGGAGAGGTATCTCTGGCCCACTCGGTAATGCATCATCAAAATGAGCTCAAGGTGACCAAGGTGTTGGCCACAGATCATGCATTACGGTGCGAGTAAAGTGACTTGCCGATAACGAGACCGAACAAGGTATTGGGATACCGACGATCGAGTCTCGCAAGTAACGCATCGATTGACAAAGGAATTGTATATGTGGTTTGATCGAATCCTCGACATAGTGGTTCAACCGATGAAATCATCGAGGCATGTGGGAGCCAACATGGGTATCCAGATCCCGCTGTTGGTTATTGCCCGAGAGTCGCCTCGGTCATGTTCAAGGTCTCCCGACCCGTAGGGTCTACACACTTAAGGTTCGGTGATGCTAGGGTTAGTAGGAAGACTAGTATGTGACTACCGAATGTTGTTCGAGTCCCTGATGAGATCCCTGACGTCACGAGGAGTTCCGGAAGGGTCCGGAGGTAAAGATTTATATATGGGAAGTTGTTAAAGGACACCGGAAAGTTTGAGGGCATACTGGTTGTACGGGGCCACCGGAAGGGTTCCGGGTCCACTGGAGGGGCCACCCCCCGGGGCCACTTGGGCTGCGTGGGGAGTTGGCTGCCCCGGTGGGCTTGGCACACCCTCCCCGGGCCCTTGCGCCTAGGGTTGAGGGGGGAACCCTAGAGGGCGCCTTGCTTGGGGGCAAGTCCCCCCCCTGGCCGCCCCCCTCGAGATGGATCTAGAGGCCGCCCCCTCCCTTCCCCTATAAATAGAGGGGTGAGGGAGGCAGCCGCACCCAAGCCAAGGCGCAGCCCTCCCTCCCAACACCTCTCCTCCGCCGTTGTGCGCCGGTGAAGCCCCAGCCGAGTATCGCTTCTCCACCATCACCACGCCGTCGTCTTTGCCGTGGAGCTGTCTTCCTCAACCTCTCCTTCCTCCTTGCTGGATCAAGATGGAGGAGACATCACCCGCATCTGCACGTGTGTTGAACGCGGAGGTGCTGTCCGCTCAGCACTTGGTCATCGGTGATTTGAATCACGCCGAGTACGACTACATCATCACCTTGCAAGCTTCGCACGCGATCTACAAGTGGTATGTAGATGCAAACTCTCTCCTTAACTCGTTGCTTAGATGAACTCATAGATGGATCTTGGTGAAACCGTAGGAAAAATTTTAATTTTCTGCAACGCTCCCCAACAAAGGCATCATGAGCTAGGTCTATGCGTAGTTCTCTAATGCACGAGTAGAACACAATTTTGTTGTGGGCGTGGATCTTGTCAACTTACTTGCCTCTACTAGTCTTTTCTTGCTCAACGGTATTGTGGGATGAAGCGCCCGACCAACCTTACACGTGCGCTTACGTGAGACCGGTTCCACCGATTAACATGCACTAGTTGCATAAGGTGGCTGGCGGTGTCTGCTCTCCCACTTTAGTTGGAGCGGATTCGATGAACAGGGCCCTTATGAAGGGTAAATAGAAGTTGACAAAATCACGCCAGGTTATTCGTAGGTAAGAAAACGTTTTGCTAGAACCCAATCGCAGCCATCGTAAAGATGCAACAACAATTAGAAGACGCCTAACTTGTTTTTGCAGCGATTGATCATGTGATGTGATATGGCCGAAGTTGTGATGAATGATGAATTGTGATGTATGAGATCATGTTCTTGTAATAGGATTCACGACTTGCATGTCGATGAGTATGACAACCGGCAGGAGCCATAGGAGTTGTCTTTATTTTTTGTATGACCTGCGTGTCATTGAAGAACGCCATGTAAACTACTTTACTTTATTGCTAAACGCGTTAGCCATAGAAGTAGAAGTAGTCGTTGGCGTGACAACTTCTTGAAGACACGATGATGGAGATCATGATGATGAAGATCATGGTGTCAAGCCGGTGACAAGATGATCATGGAGCCCCGAAGATGGAGATCAATGGAGCTATATGATATTGGCCATATCATGTCACAACTATATAATTGCATGTGATGTTTATTATGCTTTTACATCTTGTTTACTTAGGACGACGGTAGTAAATAAGATGATCCCTTATAAAATTTCAAGAAGTGTTCTCCCTAACTCTGCACCGCTGCTACAGTTCGTCGCTTCTAAGCACCACGTGATGATCGGGTGTGATGGATTCTTACGCTCACATACAACGGTGTAAGACAGTTTTACACAAATAAAACACTTAGGGTTAACTTGACGAGCCTAGCATGTGCGCACATGGCCTCGAACACGGAGACCGAAAGGTCGAACACGAGTCGTATGGAAGATACGATCAACATGAAGATGTTCACCGACGATGACTAGTCCGTCTCACGTGATGATCGGACACGGGCTAGTCGACTCGGATCGTAACACTTAGATGACTAGAGGATGTCTAATCTAAGTGGGAGTTCATAATTTTGATTAGAACTTTATTATCATGAACTTAGTCTAAAACCTTTGCAAATATGTCTTGTAGATCAATGGCCAACGCTAATGTCAACATGAACTTCAATGCGTTCCTAGAGAAAACCAAGCTGAAAGATGATGGCAGCAACTATACGGACTGGATCCGGAACCTAAGGATCATCCTCATAGCTGCCAGGAAACAATATGTCCTAGAAGGACCGCTAGGTGTCGCTCCCGTCCTAGAGAAACAAGACATTATGAATGCTTGGCAAGCTCGTGCTGATGATTACTCCCTCGTTCAGTGCGGCATGCTTTACAGCTTATAACCGGGGCTCCAAAAGCGTTTTGAGCATCACGGAGCATATGAGATGTTCGAAGAGCTGAAACTAGTTTTCCAAGCTCATGCCCGGGTCGAGAGATATGATGTCTCCGACAAGTTCTACAGCTTGTAAGATGGAGGAAAACAGTTACACAAGGAGCACATCCTCAAGATGTCCAGGTTGCGTAACCGTATGACCCAAATGAACATAAACCTCCCAGATGAGGCGGTCATTGACAGAATCCTCCAATCGCTCCCACCAAGCTACAAGAGCTTTGTGATGAACTACAACATGCAGGGGATGGTGAAGACCATTCTGAAGTGTTCTCACGTCAAGTCAGCAGAGGCTGAAATCAAGAAAGAACATCAAGTGTTGATGGTCAATAAGACCACTAAGTTCAAGAAGGGCAAGGGTAAGAAGAACTTCAAGAAGGACGGCAAAGATGTTGCCGCCCGTAAGTCTCTTGCTGGGAAGAAGTCAAAGAATGGACCCAAGCCCGAGATCGAGTGCTTTTATTGCAAGGGAAGGGTCATCGAAGCGGAACTGCCCCAAATACTTAGCGGATAAGAAGGCCGCAACACCAAAGGTATATTTGATATACATGTAATTAATGTGTACCTTACCAAGACTCGTAGTAACTCCCGGTATTTGAGACCGTGCCGTTGCTCATATTCGTAACTCACAACAGAGTTGCGGAATAAACGGAGATCCGGCGAAGGGACGAGGTGACGATGCGCGTCGGGAATGGTTCCAGAGTCGATGTGATCGCCGTCGGCACGCTGCCTCTACATTTACCTACGGGATTAGTTTTGAACCTCAATAATTGTTATTTAGTGCCATGTTTGAGCATGAACATTGTATCTGGATCTCGTTTAATAGGAGATGGCTACTCATTTAAGTCCGAGAATAATGGTTGTTCGATTTATATGAGAGATATGTTTTATGGTCATGCTCCGATGGTCAATGGTTTATTCTTAATGAATCTCGAGCGTAGTATTACACATGTTCATAGTGTGGATGCCAAAAGATGTAAAGTTGATAACGATAGTCCCACATACTTGTGGCACTGCCGCCTTGGTCACATTGGTGTCAAGCGCATGAAGAAGCTCCATGCTGATGGACTTTTAGAGTCTCTTGATTATGAATCGCTTTGACACATGCTAACCATGCCTCTTGGGCAAATGACCAAGACTCCGTTCTCCGGAACAATGGAGCGAGCAACCAACTTGTTGGAAATCATACATACCGATGTATGCGGTCCAATGAGCGTTGAGGCTCGCGGAGGATATCGTTATGTTCTCACTCTCACTGATGACTTGAGTAGATACGGGTATGTCTACTTAATGAAACACAAGTCTGAGACCTTTGAAAAGTGCAAAGAATTTCAGAGTGAGGTAGAGAATCAACGTGACCGAAAGATAAAGTTCTTACGATCAGATCGTGGAGGAGAATACTTAAGTCACGAATTTGGTACACACTTAAGGAAATGTGGAATCGTTTCACAACTCACGCCGCCTGGAACACCTCAGAGAAACGGTGTGTCCGAACGTCGTAATCGCACTCTATTGGATATGGTGCGGTCTATGATGTCTCTTACCGATTTACCGCTATCATTTTGGGGATACGCCTAGAGACAGCTACATTCACTTTAAATAGGGCACCGCCTAAACCGCTGAGACGACACCGTATGAATTATGGTTTGGGAAGAAACCTAAGCTGTCGCTTTCTAAAAGTTTGGGGATGCGATGCTTATGTCAAGAAACTTCAACCTCAAAAGCTCGAACCCAAGTCGGAAAAATGCGTATTCATAGGATACCCTAAGGAAACTGTCGGTATACCTTCTACTTAAGATCCAAGGCAAGATCTTTGGTGCCAAGAACGGATGCTTTACGAAAAAGAGTTTCTCTCGAAAGAAGTAAGTGGGAGGAAAGTAGAACTCGATGAAGTACGCCTCTCGAACGGGAAAGTGGTGCAGCGCAGAAACCGCTCTGTGATGCCCACACCAATGTAAGAGGAAAACAATGATGATGATCAAGGTACTTCGGATCAAGTTGCTCTGAGCTTGAAGGTCCACGAGGACACGCCCGCACTGAGTGGTACGGCAACCCTGTCACCGGAAATCATGTTGTTAGACAACAATGAACCTTCGAACTATGAAGAAGCGATGGCGGGCCCGGACTCCAACAAATGGCTTGAAGCCATGAAATCCGAGATAGAATCCATGTATGAAAACAAAGTATGGACTTTGACAGACTTGCCCGATGATCGGCGAGCGATAGAAAACAAATGGATTTTTAAGAAGAAGACGGACGCGGATGGTAATGTTACCATCTATAAGGCTCGACTTGTCGCTAAGGGTTATCGACAAGTTCAAGGGATTGACTACGACGAGACATTCTCTCCCGTAGCGAAGCTGAAGTCCGTCCAAATCATGTTAGTAATTGCCGCATACTATGATTATGAGATATGGCAGATGGACGTCAAAATGGCATTCCTTAACGGACATCTTAAGGAAGAGCTGTATATGATGCAGCCGGAAGGTTTTGTCGATCCTCAGAACGCTAACAAAGTATGCAAGCTCCAGCGATCCATTTATGGGCTGGTGCAAGCATCTCGGAGTTGGAACATTCGCTTTGATGAGATGATCAAAGCGTTTGGTTTATGCAGACTTATGGAGAAGCCTGCGTTTACAAGAAAGTGAGTGGGAGCTCTGTAGCATTTCTCCTATTATATGTAGATGACATACTCTTGATGGGAAATGATACAAAACTTCTGGACAGCATTAAGGCCTACTTGAACAAGTGTTTTTCAATGAAGGACCTTGGAGAAGCTGCTTATATATTAGGCATCAAGATCTATAGAGATAGATCGAGACGCCTCATAGGTCTTTCACAAAGCACATAACTTGATAAGATTTTGAAGAGGTTCAAAATGGATCAGTCCAAGAAAGGGTTCTTGCCTATGTTACAAGGTGTGAAACTGAGCTCAGCTCACCACCGACCACGGCAAAAGATAAAGAAGAGATGAGTGTCATCCCTATGCCTCAGCCATAGGATCTATTATGTATGCCATGTTGTGTACTGCACCGATGTAAACCTTGCCGTAAGTTTGGTTGCAAGATACCAAAGTAATCCCGCAAGGAACACCGGACAGCGGTCAAGAATATCCCAAGTACCTAAAAGGACGAAGGACATGTTTCGCTTATGGAGGAGACGAAGAGCTCGTCAGAAGGGTTACGCCGATGCTAGCTTCGACTCAGATCTGATGACTCTAAGTCACAAACCGGATACGTGTATATGTTGAATGGTGGAGCAATGGCTGGTGCAGCCGCAAGCGAGCGCCGTGGCGGGATCTACGTGTGAAGCGGAGTACATGGAAGCCTCGGAGGCAGCGCATGAAGCGATCTGGGTGAAGGAGTTCATCACCGACCTAGGAGTCATACCCAATGCGTCGGGCCGATCAAACTCTTCGTGTGACAACACTGGAGCTATTGCCCTTGCCAAGGAGCCCAGTTTTCACAAGAAGACCAGCACATCAAGCGTCGCTTCAACTCCATCCGTGAAAATGTTAAAGATGGAGACATAGAGATTTGCAAAGTACACACGGATCTGAATGTCGCAGATCCGTTGACTAAACCTCTCTCGCGAGCAAAACATGATCAACACGAGAACTCTATGGGTGTTCGATTCATCACAATGTAACTAGATTGGTGACTCTAGTGCAAGTGGGAGACTGTTGGAAATATGCCCTAGAGGCAATAATAAAAGTATTATTATATTTCATTGTTCATGATAATTGTCTTTTGTTCATGCTATAACTGTATTATCCGGAAATTGTAATACACGTGTGAACACTTAGACCACAATATGTCCCTAGTGAGCCTCTAGTTGACTAGCTCGTTGTGATCAACAGATAGTCATGGTTTCCTGACTATGGACATTGGATGTCGTTGATAACGGGATCACATCATTAGGAGAATGATGTGATGGACAAGACCCAATCCTATGCATAGCATAAAGATCGTGTAGTTCGTCTGCTAGAGCTTGGCCAATGTCAAGTATCTCTTCCTTCGACCATGAGATCGTGTAACTCCCGGATACCGTAGGAGTGCCTTGGGTGTATCAAACGTCACAACGTAACTAGGTGACTATAAAGGTGCATTACAGGTATCTCCAAAAGTGTCTGTTGGGTTGACACGGATCGAGACTGGGATTTGTCACTCCGTATGACGGAGAGGTATCTCTGGGCCCACTCGATAATGCATCATCAAAATGAGATCAAGGTGACCAAGGTGTTGGCCACGGGATCATGCATTACCGTACGAGTAAAGTGACTTGCCGGTAACGAGACTGAACAAGGTATTGGGATACCGACGATCGAGTCTCGGGCAAGTAACGTACCGATTGACAAAGGGAATTGTATACAGGGTTTGATCGAATCCTCGACATAGTAGTTCAACCGATGAAATCATCGAGGAGCATGTGGGAGCCAACATGGGTATCCAGATCCCGCTGTTGGTTATTGCCCGAGAGTCGTCTCGGTCATGTCTGCGTGTCTCCCGAACCCGTAGGGTCTACACACTTAAGGTTCGGTGACGCTAGGGTTAGTAGGAAGACTAGTATGTGACTACTGAATGTGGTTCGGAGTCCCGGATGAGATCCCGGACGTCACGAGGAGTTCCGGAAGGGTCCGGAGGTAAAGATTTATATATGGGAAGTTGTTAAAAGGACACCGGAAAGTTTTGGGGGCATACCGGTATTGTACCGGGGCCACCGGGAGGGGCCACCCCTCCCGGGGGGCCACTTGGGATGCGTGGGGAGTTGGCCTGCCCCTGGTGGTCTTGGCGCACCCCCTCCCCTGGGCCCTTGCGCCTAGGGTTGAGGGGGGAACCCTAGAGGGGGCGCCCCCCTTTGCTTGGGGGGCAAGTCCCCCCTCCCCTTGGCCGCCGCCCCCCTCTAGATGGATCTAGAGGGCCGCCCCTCTCCTTCCCCTATAAATAGAGGGGTGAGGGAGGCAGCCGCACCCAAGCCAAGGTGCAGCCTCCCATCCCCAACACCTCTCCTTCTCCGTTGTGGCGCCGGGCGGCCTGCCGAGTCTTGCTTCTCCACCATCACCACGCCGTCGTCTGCCGGTGGAGCTGTCTTCTCAACCTCTCCTTCCTCCTTGCTGGATCAAGACGAAGGAGACGCCACCCGTCTTGTCACGTGTGTTGAACGCGGAGGTGCTGTCCGCTCAGCACTTGGTCATCGGTGATTTGAATCACGCCGAGTACGACTACATCATCACCTTGCAAGCTTCGCGCGCGATCTACAAGTGGTATGTAGATGCAAACTCTCTCCCTTAACTCGTTGCTTAGATGAACTCATAGATGGATCTTGGTGAAACCGTAGGAAAAATTTTAATTTTCTCGCAACGTTCCCCAACATATATATATATATATATATATATATATATATATATATATATATATATTTCACAGGCTATTTAACAATAAACATATGACATATCCAGCACATAAGTTTCATCGTACATACATATATAGTTCCATCAATTCATACATAGCAAGTTGTACATACACATTGTTTCATCCATACATATTACAATGCAAAGTTTCATCAAGATAGCAAGTTCCATCATAGCAAGCTAGAAGAATACTTGAAGAGAATGAAAGAAAAAACAAGCACTCCATCATAGCAAGCTAGCTTCCGTGAAGTGAATGAAATATGCAAAATGGCAAATAAGAAAGTTAGAAAAAGGTGACTAGAAGAAGAAGACTAGAAGAAGAAGTATATGTCATTTATGAACTAACTTAGTTGAAATGGATCATTTATGAGCTAACTTAGTTGAAATGGATCGTTTATGAGCAAACTAAGGTGAAATGGATCATTTATGAGCTAACTTAGATGAAATGGATCATTTATGAGCTAACTTAGGTGAAATGGATCATTTATGAGCTAATTTAGGTGAAATGGATCGTTTATGAGGTAACTTAGGTTAAATGGATCATTTGTGAGCTAACTTAGTTGAAATGAGTCGTTTATGAGCTAACTAAGGTGAAATGGATCATTTATGAGCTACCATAGGTGAAATGGATCGTTTATGAGCTACCTTAGGTGAAATGGATCATTTATCAGCTAATTTAGGTGAAATGGATCATTTTTTAGCTAACTTAGGTGAAATGGATCGTTTATGAGCTAACTTAGGTATAATGCATCATTTTAGAGCTAACCTAGGTGTGATGGGTCATTTTGGAGCTAACCTAGGTAAGATGAGTCATTTTGGAGCTAACCTAGGTGAAATGGATCGTTTTTTAGCTAACTTAGGTGAAATGGATCGTTTATGAGCTAACCCAGGTGAAATGGATCGTTTATAAGCTAACTAAGGTAAAAAGCATCATTTTAGAGCTAACCTAGGCGTGATGGGTTATTTTGGAGCTAACCTAGGTAAGATGGGTCATTTTGGAGCTAACCTAGGTGAAATGGATCGTTTTTGAGCTAACTTAGGTGAAATGGACCGTTTATGAGCTAACCTATGTGAAATGGATCTTTTATGAGATAACTTAGGTAAAAAGCATCATTTTAGAGCTAACCTAGGTGTGATGGGTCATTTTGGAGCTAACCTAGGTAAAATGGATCGTTTGTGAGCTAACTTAGGTGGAATGGATCATTTATGAGCTAATCTAGGTAAAATGGGTCATTTTAGAGCCAACTTGGGTAAAATGCATCATTTTAGAGCTAACCTAGGTAAGATGGGTCATTTTGGAGCTAACCTAGGTAAAATGGGTCATTTTAGAGCTAACGTAGGTAAAATGAATCGTTTAGGAGCTAATCTAGGTAAAATGGGTCATTTTAGAGCTAACTTGGGTAAAATGGATCATTTATGAGCTAACTAAGGTAAAATGGGTCATTTTAGAGCTAACTTAGGTAAAATGGATCGTTTCTGAGCTAACTAAGCTAATTATGCCATTTTTTACATAAGTAAGCTGAGTACAGATCTTTTAGAGCTAACTTAGGTAAAATGGATGGTTTTTGAGGTCAGTAAGCTTATTAAGTCATTTTGGAGGAAAAGAAGCTAACTCTAGGTCATTATGGTAAGCATATTGGAGGAAATAAAGCTAAGTCTAGGTGTTTATGCATTTGTTAAGCAAAACACTAGAGAAACTTACCATGATCATGGAGGTGTAGGAGCAGGCTGGCTCGTGCCGGTAGCTGGAGAAGGAGCATGCGATGCTTGTCTGGAGTTACGCTGCACCAAATATCATTTCCAATGTCTCGTTAGCATGATGACACTCAAATGTTAAGACTAGCAAGTAATGTCCATTCGAATTAAACTCACCGTGGTCCCAGGAGTAATCACTGGCATCGGCGGAGCGGTCTGACCGGAATTCTCGCGCACAGACTGCACATTTGGTTTTGACGACTCAGTCATACTAGTTAGTAATGAGACAAACACTACATGAATGTTTTGGCTAATCTGCAAAGGTAACTTACCACAAGGAGCTCGTACATGGCCCTCTCCTCCTCCAACATCTTTGTCGTCCTCTCCTCGAACTCCCGCTGCCTCTCCACCGCCTCCGACAGAAGTTTCTCTATTCTGTCTCTCTCACTCTGTATAGCAGCTTGCAACACCACTCCTCGTTAACATTTGTAATCATTGATGGAAGCGCACACAATGTAATGGAGAAAGATAGCTGAGTACGTATAACTAACCTTGAAGGCGAGTTGGACTGGCCGTTGACGAGGCCTTATCTCACGAGCGGAGCTCGACTGGCGCGCCTTGATCTCCGGGAGAGTGCTAGGAAAACGTATAAGTCCATCTCGCATGGCTATGGAGCCATGGGATCTCCCGCCACCAGATATCATCAGCAGCTCTGTATCAATGGGACCCTGGCTTGGGTTAAAGTCCTCCCCTTTCCTCGCTTTCCCCTGATCTCTATATTTCACGAGCTTGTCGTGGGAGGAGATGTTGGTGAAGTTCTTTGGATCATCGAGGTCAGACGGAGGGAATGCCTTGAATTTCTTATAAGAGGCAGTGTGGGCCATGGCATACAGGTCGTACACCTCTCGCACCTTATCCACCTTATTGTAGCATGCCTTAAAGAGAGAAACAAAGTAAATTAGTAATTAAAGGGTTAAAGCTAGCATGATGAATGAATTGCATGAATCATGAAGCAAACCACATACCCAGTTCCGCCCAAACTGATATAAGTTGGAGCTGCCATGATGGTGTGGCACACCTTCCATTTGGGCACATTTGTCCTTGGCCTCGTTGTGGAGGGCTAGCCATTCTTTTGAGCACCACACATTGACCAACACCTCCCAACAATCCATCCGATCTGCACACCATCTCAGAGGCGCCTAACTTAGCAAATAGAAACTTGAGTGCTATGGCTATGAATTATTAAATGATGGAAGTAAGTACAAGGCCTTAAGAATGACCTTCATGTACTCCTCCTTACTCAAGAACTTCTCGTGGCACGCTGGCTTGGTCTTCTTGATACCAGGTGGGGCGTAGTAGTCTCGAACAGCCTGCACCCGAGCCTCGTGCTGTAAGTTCTGTAGTAGGCGCTTGCAGATGTTATCGATAACATTTGCCGCTTCCTCCTCGTATCCCTCCTCACACCTGTAGAATGTCTGCAATCAAATGAGACAATATTGATTAGTACAATTAATAACTAGCTAGTTGAAGATTTTTAATTGTGTAACAAATAAATTACCCAGAACTTTCTGATCACCATGTGTGCCCTCGTCTTGCACAATACACTGTCGATAATCTCACCGGCGGGGCCGAGGCAGCCAAGTAGTGCTCCCAGCTCAATCCGAGCTCTGGAAGCCGACCCTCACGAGGCAACATGACAAACCCCGGGAAGTTTTGCCGACAAAGAACTCCAAGGACGGAGTTGTGCCGGCGGACACTATGATGGTGTTCCCAACCCCTGCAGCATGACAAGGCCAATGCATTAGATTTTTGAAGAAACGTGAATGCAGAAGGTACAAAAAGACTAAATGCACTTACCTCTCTCCATCAGGAAAAATCAACCACCTCTACTCGCGGGTCGCCGGCACGGACGGGAGCCGTGTACAACCACGCTGGTAGACGGTGCCCCCCTCCTCCTCAATATCAGTCGGCTCCCCGCCATCATCAGCATGGCCACTCGGCCCCTCATGCTGACCCGACTAGGTACCCCATCCGGACGTGTGCTCCTCCGGGGTCTCGTGGGCCGAAGGCCGTCGACCCGAGGCTCATGGACCGGAGTCCGTGTAGCCTCCTCCTCGGACAATTCCACCCTAGCAGTCACGTGCTCGGGTGAAACAGCTAGGGGTGGCGGCGAGGAAGGCGCCCTAGCAGTCACCCTACCTCCTCTCCCGCGACCACGTGCTCCAGCTCCTCTCTTCTTCCCTCCCTTACCTCGTCCCCTGCTGGGCACCGCGGTCGACGAAGAAGGGTCCGGCGGTGTCGCCATAATGTCCAGCAACGCTCGGCGGAGAGGTGCGTGTGGAATGGAAGACCTCCCACCACGCACCGACGAAGAAGGGGCCTCGGAGCGCTCCCGACCAGCGCCCACCATCTTTCAAAACCTGCCATGACAAATAGTAAACGAAATTAGTACAACATAAAAAAATACCGTCATGAATAATAATATGTATATCACTTAATTGTATCATCATCAAGTACAACATAAAAAAATTGAATACCTGACACTACTAATAATCTCGATCAGTATCATCAATAAATTCATAATCATCACTATAGTCAATGATGGGCTCATAGGGTTCAGTGGCATCAAGATGTGGAAGGCCACCTTGACGTAATCGGTCAAGCATTGGCAGGTCATCCGTAGCAGTAACCTCTTCTTGTTCCGGCTCTTCTTGTTCCTCCTCTGGGGTGATGTCGGATTCACTGTCGCTGTCTACTTCAATGTTTTGGGGTGAAGTATAGCGGTTCTTGAAACGCTTTTTGGAAAGACGTGTCTCTTGGAAGAATTCTCCTTCATATGTGTCTGGGTTAATGTGAGGTTCATAATCCTCTTCCTTTGGGGGAGATAGTCTAGCACGTGGCGACACTTCATAAACGACATCCGAACTTTTCAGATTTGGATTAGTTTGGAGGCCCACGGTAGATAGAATACTTGGGTTGCCTGTTGAGCCGTAATATAGACATCAGGAACATCTAAATGGGCGCTTTGTTTGATTTCAACTAGCCCTATATGTTCATTAGTCCTTCTAGTCTCCTTCGGCTGGAAACCAATAACATTTGAAGACTACGACATTCGGTGGGTTTTCACCATAGAATAGAAGTTCATAAATTTCTTCAACTCTCCCATAATACTCGGTACCTCCTTCGCCGATTGCAGATACAAAACAATTTGTAGACTTTCGGTTGGCCATGGATAGCTCTTTGTCATAGGTATGAAAGCGATACCCATTGATGTCGTATTTGTCAAATGAACGGACCTTATAGTCAAAACCATTAGCGACTTGTCTCAATTCGGCATCCATAGACTCTGAATCAGCCTAGAAGTTTAATACGAAATGATTGTTGCATTACGCACATATTAGCGAATGAAATGAAATTGTCTAATAGAAATTACCGTTTGTTTGAACCAATAGATGAAACCGGGATATCTGCCTCCTTGCTTTGCGAGAAGCTCATACTCTTCGATGGAATCCTATTGGATCACCGCTCCATATGAGAATATGGCGACGTATCGACTGTATGAAATATCCAGGAATAAGAGCAGTTCAAAGGAAATAGAAGTTGCAAAACAATGTACCAAGAACTTACTTGATGTATGGCCACACTTCTATCAGGATGATGAAGATATACAACGAAATGGTCCGCCATTCTTCGTTATCCAAAGATACTAGATTTGAAACATTGGCTGGTGCGAGATTCCCTTTGAATAGGCTGAGGTTGGATCCACCCTTTTTAGGGTCGTCAGCATTGTACTGAGGCTTCGAATTATGCAAATGACGATTGTTGGCTTCATAGTGTGCTATCACGAAGTTTGCCGCCTCCTCAGTGATGAATGCCTCAGTCATCGATGCTTCAATTCTACGTTTATTTTTACATTTTTCTTGAAGTGTCTTCTGCATCCTCTCAGTTGGGTAGCACCAACGATTTAGCACGCCCCACCCCAATCTTGCCTCGGTCAGGAGATGCAATCAAATGCTACATTGGATTAAAGAAGCCCGGTGGAAAGATCTTTCTAACTTGCAGATCAACTCTGGTACCAACTCTTCCATTTCTTCTAGCACGCCAGGCAATAGTTCTTTCGCACAAAGAACACGGAAGAAATAGCTGAGTTCTGCCAGTACTAGCCATTCATCCTCAGGGATGAAGCCACACAACATCACCGACATTACCCGCTCACTCCATATGTGCCAATCATGACCCGTGAGACCAAATATCTTCAATTTATCAAGACTCGCTCCACTCTTTAGATTCGCTGCATACCCATCGGGGAACATCAACTGCATTTTCACCCACAACATAATTTCCCTCATAGCTGGCCTTCCAAGATTGAACCATGCCTTTGGCTTCGTCCAGTTCTGCTTTCCTTTTGGTTCTTTCATGTTTTGTAACGGCCTATCACATAGCGCCTCCAGATCGACTCTAGCCTGAGTATTATCCTTTGACTTCCCATCTATGCCGAACAATGTACCAAAAAGTGCCTTGGCGATATTCTTCTCAGTGTGCATCACGTTGATGTTGTGTGGGAAAAGGAGGTCTTTGAAGTAAGGCAGATCCCATAAGCATGTCTTGTGAGTCCAGGCATGCTTAGAATTATACCCCTTGAAGTACCCTGGATGCTCTGGATCTGGCTCGAGAGCGTTTAACTGATCCAGGGTCTATTGGCCTGTCAACGCAGGTGGTGCACGGGTTTTGATAACTCTACCTCTAATGAAGTTCTTCTAGTCTTTCCTGAACTTATGGCGAGGATCCAGGAACTATCTATGCATGTTGAAGCAAGAAAACTTGTGACCGTCCTGAAGCCAACGAAACTCAAGAGCTCCCTTGCATGTGGGGCACGGGAACCTTCCATGCACACACCAGCCAACGAATAGCGCATACGCCGGCAAGTCATGCGTCAAGTACATGTACCAGACACGCATTATGAAGTTCCGTTTGCTATAGGCGTCGTATGTCTTGAACCCATCATCCCGGGCTTCTTGCAATTCGTCCTTAAGCGGTTGCATGTACACATTCATATTTTTCCCCGGATAGTTGGGCCCTGGAATTATCAATGTCAGGAAAATGTTCTCTCTTTGCATAATCTGTCCGGGGGGGGGGGGGGAGATTGAGTGGAAAGACAAATACGGGCCAACAACTGTATTGGGCTGCCGTCATACCAAACACACTGAACCCATCCGTGCTGATGCCGACTCGAGGATGCCTCGGATGTGCCGTTTTGTGAGCATGTAATTCATCAAACTTTTTCCATGCAACACCATCCGATGTGTGTACCATCATCAGATTTCCATCTGCATCTAGTTCGGTTCTTTTGCCTATTTTGTGCCATGTCATCTGTCTGGCTGTCTCTTCAACCATGAAAAGACGTTGAAGTCTTGGTACGATTGGCATATACCAAAGAACACTAACGGGGATTTTGGTCTGTGTCTTCTCACCCATACTGTTGTCTACCACAACTTACCTGGAAGACTTGCAAATGGGACAATAGTTCAAGTCCGCATAGTCAAGCCTAAATAAGGCACATCCTTTCTCATAGGCATGTATCTTCTCATAGGGCATCTTCAGTGCATGGAGGATTTTGTCCGACTGGTATAGGTTTATAGGCATTACATGTCCTTTGGGTAGAAAGCGTCCAAATGTTGTCATCATTGCGTCGTAGCATTCTCTGCCCAAGTTGAACTGAGCCTTCAGAGCCATTACTTGTGAGATGGCATCCAACTGACAAAGCTCAGTATGCTCGTGGAGCGGACGTTTTGAAGACGCCAACATTTCATTGAAGGCCTTTGTAGATTCCTCCATCTCCTCGTCCGAATCCCGAGCATCATCATAGTCTTGCACCATGTTTTCCATCCCAGTACCATGCTCGTAGGTGCAACGACGATCCACCTCAGCTCGGTCACATTGGGCAGACTCACCATGATATGTCCAAACCATATAATCGGACGTAAAACCACTCTTCTGCAGGTGTTTGCCCAATTCAGCCTCTGTCCTCTTTTCCCAATTGCTGCACCGGAAACAGGGGCACCATGTCTTCATCTGGCCATTTGCAAATGCGGCTTGCACAAACCCCTTGGTTTTTGTGAACCATTCAGTGCTCCATTTGTTCTGACCAGTGTGACCGGTGTACATCCACGCACGATCACTCATCTTGACTTTTAGAGCTACTGGACACACAACAAATATATATATATATATATATATATATATATATATATATATATATATATATATATATATATATAGGTAAAATAGATGGGGGCACCTAGGTGTCTGGGCAGCTAAGCCCGTTATAGTAAGTCAAATTTGTTGGTGCATGATGTGTAATCCATGACTTGATGACTTTCCAAGTTTTATTTGCATGCACTACAACCATCATCAGTCAATCATTGCTTTCCAAAAAATAATATACTACCGGATCCGAGCAATGGTTACTTTCCAAATGAAAACCACACACTATTTTTCTATAATAATGCACCGTATTATTCAGTCAAAACATATGGCCTACCCTCATATGTACCCAACATATTTCTGGTTATGTATGTATATACCTAATGAAAGAGAAAAGATATGTATATACCCTCTAATTTTTTAAGATACCAGATTGACCTAATAATAGGAAACGTCGTCCCAAAAGGTTTGTATGTATAATTAGGACATTTTTATGTCTTCTTTTAATATTTTACATTTCAATGTATCTAGTATTTTTTAAAGGCAGGGTCAGACTTTTTGACGACTAATTTTCCTATACAAATTAAGGTGATGAAATAATATAAAATGGGATCACATAATTTTCCTATACAATTTTTCTACGGAAATGTTAACGCTCACACGTGTGGGCGTTGACCATCTCGACCACACGCATCCATCATCGTCCAGTACTATATGCACGAATCTTGCCACAATCTGGTTGATTTTCTGTGCCACGTAGGACAAGGCGTGTGTGTGGTGTGTGACATAGTTCGCCCACACATCCGTTTTACCACACGGAGGGGCCGGTGTGTGGGCGTTCAACAGTTCACCCACACACCAGTTTTCAGTCACACACAAGGGCTGGTGTGTGGGCGTTTGCCATCTCGCCCACACGTCCGCCTCCTCTTCCACACCCAAGCTGCCAGTTGCCATGCGTTTTGCAAGAAGATGGCAACTCTCTCTTTTTTTCACCCGAACATGTCAGTTGCCATATGTTTTGCATGATACATGACAAACTGCCCTAGCGTGCACGTAAGCAGATGGCAACTCTTTCTTTTTACATGGTAACTGCTCTAACGTGTTTGTGAGCACATGACAACTCTCTCTTTTACCCGAACATGTTTTTTTGCCATGCCATTTTTTCAGTGCTACATGGCAACTGCCTAGTGTTAGTAGGTGGCAACTCCTAAAGTTTTGAAATCATGGCAACTGCAGTAGACCAGTAGACCAGACCACACATGGCAACAACTGTAGTTGTCCAAAAAATGACAATCTGGAACTTTGACCTGAGATGGCAACTGCAGTTGAGCAGACATGGCAACTGTAGTTGTCCGACATGGCAACCGTAGTTTAGCGACATGGCAACTGCACTTAAACGAACATAGACGAGGGTCCGGCCCATGGCAACTGCGTGCGCGCGGTAAAGTGTCACGTGGGTCGTGCGGGACCACGAGGTACGAGGCCTGACATACCGGGCGTGTGGGCGTTATCTATTTTTGCCCACACGCACGCGTGTAAGAGGGACCGGGAGGGGAAAAAAGAGGTGTGTGGGCGCTAGTTGTTTTGCCCACACACAAACGTGTGGACTGGTCCTCTTGGGCATCACACAGAACGTGTGGGTAGATTCCTTAACGCCCACACGTGTGGCAGTTATCGGAACCCTTTTTCTATACTAATTTTCCTACATAATTTTTTACTTTCATTAGAATATAACGTACTCAGATAATCCCATAGTATATACCCAATGAACTTAAAAGTAAAATAGTATACCTGAAAATAACTCACTAACATGTAAACTTAAAAAATGATATACCCAAGTCCCTACGTACTTATTACCAGATTAGAAAATACATATCCCTATAAATGAAATACCTCAAGTGCAAATATACCCGATGTGTATGCACACGTATATACCCGGCTATGTGAAAAATGGTACGAAAATTTCATAGGTATCTCATCAACGTATATAAAGTAAAATATGGTTACGTATATACCTGGCTACGTGAAATATGGCATCCATATGTATGTGATACCCAATTCGTATGCACGCGTATATACCCGGCTATGTGAAAAAAGAGTACGAAAATGTTATAGGTATCTCGTCAACGTATAAAAGTATGGCTATGTATATACCTGACTACGTGAAATATGACATCCATAGGTATGTGATACCCCAAGTCGTAAAATGGTTGGGAAAAAATAAAAATGTTGTACATATCAACACAATGTGTATGCACACGTATGAAAAAATGTACATATACCCAACGTCATGGACTTTAAGGTGAAATAATCAGGCCTTAATTTCTAGTTTTCTCTCTCCAATTTGTACTACTAACGTCTCTCAATTAGTAACGATTGCATTCATGACATTAATTAGTTTGCTTTCCAAATAAATGTTGCCATGCATGGCGTGTTGGACCATAGCATTGTTTCCAAATTATGTAATTATTTCCAAATCAGTAACTTGTGATGGATTGATCTGTAATGCAATATAATGGTGGAAAGGCAAGGAGCCTGGGCACCTAGGTTTCCAAATTATATATAGGACTGCTAAAGTAAGCCCGAGCGCAAACTGTTTATTCTACGCGCTGGTCCATCGTGCGAGCGCGCCCTGTGCTGGCGCTAAGTAAACCTGTTTGCCTAATCGATCCAGCCACTCCACCCATATCAGAATTGATGGTAAAATTGGGTCTAGTAATTTTTTTTTTTGCGGGGTAAAATTGGGTCTAGTTGTGGTAAGACAACTATGATGCGTTACTAGCATGCCCTCCAGTGTCACAAAAGGGTAACGTTTGTCTAGTTATAGTAATACGACATGATTCCTTACTAGCATGAGCATCTCCTCCTCCGTGTAAAAATCAGTAGTAACACTGGACCAGTTATCGTAATGCAAACAAGATGCATTACTATGGTATGCATTGAGATGAACAAAAAAATGGAGCATGTGTAGTAGTAAGCGAGAGGTAATTGCTACTATTAACATCATATTTTTTAATAACAATTAGCATTACAGAATTAATTACTTTGATTTAAAAAACTACAGACTTGCATATCACAACGTTTATTACCTCAAATGCTAGGTTCACTAGATACTCAAATTTATTGTATTTGGCTCAGACCAATGTCGTAACACAATTACTATCTCGTATTCATTAGAAAAATAATCATACAATTTCCAATTTTTGGATGGCTCTTTTACTAGTAGTGAGAGAGGTAATTATTTTCGGTCTTTTACTATGTTCCACGTAACTAGTACCCCCTCTTACATGCATCCAGCAACCATTATTGTTTCATTACTATGTTTGCAAAGGATTTTACTATGGGAATTAGCTAGGTGAATAGATAGTACCGGGTGTGGCGAGGTCTAGTGCATACAACCGGTAATGAATTTAATCCTTTACTTTGGTTGCCGTACGATCTTACTATAAGGAATTGTGTAAATAGTTACTACAGGGCGGGATGGTGGACTTGTGCGAAGTTGGTAATGAAGTTAATTATGTTACTACTATTTTGGTGAATTTTACTAGAAGGTAACAGGGATAGCTAGTACGGTATGGGTTGTGCATCCTGCCAGTAACGAATTTAATTAGGTTACTATGATTTACAAGGGAATTTATGAGGATGCATTAGATGAATACCTAGTAGGGGGCGGGGCGGAGGAATGGTGCATGCATCTCGTAATGGATTTAATTCGGTTACTTTTTTTTTGTCATAGGATATTACTAGGAGGTGGATGGTGATTTCTTGGTTTCGCCCGAATGGCGTGTTTATGGTGGTCGGAGCGTAGAATTAGCGCTTTTGTGCTTAGGTGCACTTTAGCGCCACCGTATATAATACGTATGTATTTTACAAATATAACGAAAACTATGGGCACATATGCAATTTTTTCATGTAACTTGCTTTGAAATATCTTAGATATAGTATATGAACATATTTAAAATAATAAAATAGTATATATAGTGCCACATGGTATTATATGAGACATGTGGGGTAACTACCACCGGGTGGTAGGATGGATTTTCCCTATAAAATAGTTATTCTTCACCCCCCCTCTATTTTACTATCAATGGACCGTAATTTTACGTTCCGTAAATTTTGCCTTATTTCTGAAGTAAAAAGAGACCGTAAGAAAATATATAATCGTCGGAAAAAATATTTTATGTTATGTAAAATTACAAATTTAAAAACATAGTTTAAGATGCACATAAACTGTAAATTTTCTTGTCTTATGACCTATATTTTTATTTTCTTATGTCAAATTTTACATCGTGAATCGATAGGAATGTAACTATTTGAATTCCAAACGTAATTTAATTATGAAATGATCGTAAGATTACCTCGGTGAAGAATAACTTATTCTGCACCTGGGTGATGAATAGTAACACTATATATATATATATATATATATATATATATATATATATATATATATATATATATATATATATATATATATATATATATATATATATAATTCACCATGTATATATTCAACAGTTGATCTACTTTGTCAATTTTATTACGTCCATGCAACCTACACTCGAATAGGTAATGATAGGTCCTAATCCCACCTGACTATGTGTAGATTGGGTTCATTTAATTTCCCATGCTATGCTCCGGATCCAACGCAAAATTTTGGGAGCACCTCCCCGCTGTTCTCCTGATACACGTCTCTGCAATAAACAGAGAGGATGTGTACCCGGAGAACAACAGGGGAGGCACTGACAAAATTTATGCGTCGGATCCGGAGCAAAACATATGGGAAAACGAACCCAATCTACACATACTCGGGCTGTCTATGGATAGCGTTGGACAATTCGAAAGAATCACGGTTATAAATATGCAAATGCATGCATATATATAACTATTACGCTTTCGAACGGGAGACACAAATTGGTTACGCATACTGATGATTCAAGAGACACATATAGCTAGCTATCAAGTTTCATTGGCAAGAACACCGAAACAGAGCAAATAATTAAGGGGGGAGGAGGACATGTCATTTGTGCTCACCCAGGAACGAATGGGCTGAGCTTGTCAAACGCACGGGGAGGTCGTCGAACACCAAACCTCGCTGTGATGAAACAAATGCACATTTAAATCTACCCGATCAACACAATTATATATGATGTTTCTCATAACAAAATCGAAAAATATATGACCTAACTCATAATTCACGAATATATGACCCCGCCGGCCTCTGGAAGGCCAAAGAGCACCTTTTTGGGAGGTGTCGGGGGTCAGGGTGTCGTGTCGGTGTCGGGGTGCCGTGTCGGGGTCGGGGTGCTGTTTCGGGGTCGGGGTGTCGTGTCGGGGTCGGGGTATCGGGGTGTGGTGTCGGAGTCGGGGTGTCGGGGTCAGGGGGGCAGGGGGGCGGGGTGTCGGGGTGCCATGTCGGGGTCGGGGTGTCGGGGTGTGGTGTCGGGGTCGGGGTGTCAGGGTCAGGGCGTCAGGGGGTCGGGGTGTCGGGGTGTGGTGTCGGGGTCGGGGGGTCGGGGTCAGGGGGTTAGGGGTCGGGTTGTCGGGGTGTGGTGTCGGGATCAGGGGGTCGGGTGTCTCCTTCTATCCTTCTTGTTCTTTCCTTCTCTTCTTCTTCTTCTTCTTCTTTCCTTTCTTCTTCTTCTTCTTTCCTTCTCTTCTTCTTGCCCTTCTACATATTCTTCTTTTCTTCTTCTTTTTTCTACTTCTTTTACTTGTTTTCTTTTCTTCTTTTCTTCTTCTTCTACTTCTTCTACTTCTTTTCTTCTTCTTCTTTTTTCATCTTTTTTCTACTTCTTTTACTTCTTTTCTTTTCTTCTTTTCTTCTTCTACTTCTTTTCTTCTTCTTCTTATTTTCTTCTACATATTCTTTTCTTCTTTTCTTCTTCTTCTTTTTCATATTTTTCATCTAAAACCCATGCACTACATCTAACACTAACACATATGTAGCACAAAATCTAACACTAACACTAATACATATCTAGCACTAAATCTAACACTAACAATTGAGCGACAAAAAAGAAAAAATAGAAAAAATAACTCACAGGAGCCGATGGGGGTCGTGGTTTGTGATGGCGGGTGGCGGTGGCGGCAGGGGACGGCAGGCTCGGGTGGTGGAGCTCGGGGGTTGGCGGCGCCGAGCCAACAGGAGGCGAGGCGATGGGGCATGATGGCGCCGGGTGGTGGACGGGTGAGGCGGTGGGCGCCGGGCGATGGGACGGTCGGACGCGACGTGGTGGCACTGGCGCCGAGGCGGCGGGATGGTGGGGCGACGGGGCATTGGCGGGTGGGGGGTGGCGGGGTGGTGGGGCGACAGGGCAAGCTGTGACGGGTGGCGGGGGCGGCGGCGGGTGGTGGGGTCGGCGGTGGGTGGCGGGGGCGGCGGTGGGTGGATCTGGTGTCGACCATTAGTTAGGTTAGTTAGGTTAGTCTTTCACATCCGCCCCGCCTTTGTCGTCCGCTTTTTTTCTCTTTGCCGGCTGCTAGCAGACGGCAAAGAGGCGGGCCGGTAAGTTTTTTCTAATCAGCTCGTTAGTGGGGGCCACCTCTCTCTTTGTCGGCTGCTGGCTGACGGCTAAGAGATGACAGATGGCAAAGACCTTCTTTGATGTCTGCGAGTTGTTTGTCGTCTGCTTCTTGGTAGCTGATGGCAAAGACCTTCTTTGCCGTCTGCGATCGGAAGGCAAAGAACTGGCAGACGGCAAAATCCCTGATTCCCGTAGTGTAGGTAATTTCTGTTAAGGCTACAATTTTTCTATCAATATGCCAAGGTCGACTGTTTGCCTCACCTTTATTCTGCAAATGGCAAAATGTCCAGAACATAAATTTCAAGCTTTTAGACCTTACATATGTTATGAACTTATGAAGTTATGATATATGTCTAAATTCAGCTGGATCTTCAATTAAATCCTGAATCCTATAGATGTTTTATCCTTTTCTACATCTGAGTATACACTAATCAGTTAAACCTTTTCTTCTCCGGATCTGCATTCCACCTGTACTAATTGCCAGATTATATATGTGTTTGTGTTCATTCTTAATTTAAACTAGACCTAGCTGTATATACTACCAAATTTGTTAAACTTGCGCTGGGCTGGTTTCCATGATGAGTTCATAGCCTTTACGAAGTTGCTGCTGCTTGTTTTCTGTAATCATTGCTCATTTTTCGTCTCCATAGCAGAAAATTTGATTCTTGCATCTAACCCTGATCCTGATGGCGAAACAATTGCTTGGTACAATGAAGAAATTCTTGAGTGGCGTGATGTATTGGGTTTCCATGTTTTACTGTCATTTACATGAGGTGGTAGTTTTGGCTACCTACACCCGCCTCAGTTTGTTTATTTCTAAGTGGGAAGTGATGAATCGAACAAGGAGGAAGGACGACGTGCTTGTTCTTTCTGGCTTGGGTTTACTAAACTATGTATATATGAATTTCACCTCATATTTTCTTCCTGGCTTGATAAGAACTGAACAATATAATTTGGTTTCTCATGTCCAGTATTCCAGATTGAGTAATGCTAGAGATATGCGACCCTTAGCCCAGGTTACGTAATGCTTTATTAGGTGTATTTTTCTTTCATGTACATAGCTGGGAGTAGTCTAATAGCCATTTTTTAAGGATAAACAAGTCTTACTGTATGTAAGGTTTGAGATTACCCCATTTCAAATAACTAAAGGGAATCAGTATTCCTCACACGCAGGATATTGGTTTATTTTATTTCGTATGGCATGTTTTTATTTCAGTTCTTTGTTTTTTCTAACCATTGCTTTCTTGCAGTAGTTTTCATGATAAAATAGATTTGAGAACGATCTGTCTCTGTAGCTGTAGGTGATACCTTTTTTGTACTGAAACAACACAATTATTTTGTTCTTTCTATGTCATTTCTATCCCTGTCGTGGAAACGTCACGGCAGATATCCTAGTGTGAGGACTTAGTCGTGAGGCCAATGTATCTATGTGATAGCTTGAGAGGGGTTGGTCGGGATGAGAGACGCAAGGCAGATCAACCCATAAGACAAGAATTTAGACAGCTTCGGGCCCCGGGAAACATCATCCGGTAATAACCCAACGTGCTGTTTGTGGCTAGGTCTCATTATGCTCATGAGGGAGACGCCGCATAACCGGCCCTCCTCTAGTTGTGTCTAGCCGTAGCGATTGTTTCTTCTTACTTGTCCCTTGGGGTGCTTTGCCCCTCCTTATTAAGTTGAAGGGGCGGGTTACATGGCTAGTCCTAGTAGGATTAGGATTACTCTATTACAAGTGGAGTCCTAGTCTTGCTTCCTTTCTAAGGGAATGTTCCTTACACTTTCCTCTTAAGCCGGCCCACCATAACATGAGCCGGCCTTCTGGGCATTGGGCCTAGTCCTCTAATTGACCCGCCGTCGGGGCCATTAGTGAGTCGCCAGGCTCGTGAGTCGTCACACCAGTGAACCGCCAGACTCGTGAATCGCCAATTCTCGGGCGGGTTACCAATGAAACGCCAAGTCGATCGGGTCATAACTCCGGCGGGTCATACCTGGGTATATCCCGACACTAGCCCCTAGTTTAATTTGGATTTATCCATGTTAAACTGACCTCGATCATTCTTAAGTCTTTGTCATTTTCCTCCTTCTAGAAAGTCCGGTCAATAGACCAACTTTATAATAAATTTGCTTGTAGAAGAAATATTGTGAATAAAGAACCCATTTGAGTCGGCCTTCGATGCTCTGACTTGACAAAAGTATTGGTCTTCAAATACTCATCCGATTTTAGCGGGCTTGAAGATGTAGAAATTTGCCAATTTATGATTACCAAAATTGCTGTGTTATAAATACATGATGCCGAGTCATAATTGTTGCCAATGTCGGGTCATAATTATTGGTGACACCGGCTTCTTCCCAGAGCTTCCATTGCCATTTCCATTTTTAGCTTCAGGACATTCATTGGCATAGTGTCCAGTCTTCTGGCACTTGTAGCAAGTGACGTGGCTCAAATCCTTCTTGGCTGGGGTTGATGGGTTGGTATGGTTCTGGCCGTTGCTTCCTCCATTCCCATTACCATTCTTGGGGCCACTCTGGTTGTGCGAGCTCCCTCCTCCATGGGTATGCTGAAAAGGTCCTCCCGAGTTTGGGGTAAAACGAGGCTTCTGCTGAGCTCCAGATTTGTACTTCCCTTGTCCATACTTCCTCTTGCGGTTGTCAATCTGCTGCTGCTGCTTCCCTTCAATCATGAGAGCTCTATCTACCAACTCCTGGTAGTTGTTGAAGGTTGCCACCATCAACTGTATGCTCGGCTCATCGTTCAGTCCTTCCAGAAAATTCTCTTGCTTAGCTGCATCCCTAGCAACGTCATCTGGGGCATAACACGCTAGCTTACTAAAGTCATCCACATACTGGCCAACTGTACGTCCTCCTTGGCGCAAGTTGCGAAACTCACGCTTCTCCATGGCCATAGCTCTTGCTGAAAAATGAGCAGTACAGAAAGCCTGCTGAAACTGGTCCCACATGACAATGTCGATGGGGTAAGTGGCTATGAAATTCTCCCACCATGATGCTGCGGGTCCATCAAGCTGATGTGCGGCAAAACGCACCTTCTCCGCATCTGTGCATATTGCAGTGGTCAACTCCCTTCCCATCTTGCGGAGCCAATCATCTGCAACTATCGGCTCGGTGCTACTGGAGAACACCGACAGATTCAGCCTCAAGAAACGGGCTAAGTGATCAACAGGTGGTGGTGGTGGTGGGGGGTTGTTGTTGTTGTTGTTCCCCTGATTCTGATTCTGGACTAGCAACTTCATCAATGCATTCTGTGGCTAGATCAACTGAGTGAGCTCCGGTGGGAAAGCAAATCCATTGTCACGTCTCGGCTTATAAGGTGTATAGAGGAAACACTACCCATATGCACATAAGACAAACACATCACTTCAATCAATTCAAACAAGGGCATACAACAGTCTAACTATCGTTACAAAAGTGCTCGGACTATGCTATATACATGGGGGAATACTACTACTGCTATGGTGGTCAACTAGAAAAATTGATCGGTCAAAGACTCCATGATATCTGCTCCAGATTCATCAACAAAGTCATCATCGCTATCGTCTGGGTCCGAGTCGGTGTCGTCGATGATGATGTAGTTCTCCGGGCAAGTTCAATCATCGTCTTCTCCTCCAGTCGCGAGGAATCCCATGAATACTTTTAGCTTCTTCTTGAGATCATCATTCTTCTCCACGAGTGTCGTCATTTCCTCATATCCATCGCATGTAGACTTGAGTTCTTCTTCCAGCTCTGTAATCTTGGTTAATGCCTTCTTCAGATCTGTCATGCCTGTGCACATCTAGTTCTCCTAGCGACGAATGTGCTGGTTTAACTCCTGGATGAAAGCTGCAATTGATCTATCCTTCCTGGTGCTGATCATCTCCCATTGCTCATCTCGGCGCCCACAAATCTGGTAAATGGTATCCTTAAGATCCTTGTGGTAAACTTCTCCAATGCGTCCCACGGTGATGTGGGCTACCATGCTCTTTCCTAGACTCTAGGTTTGTGCATCGAAGGAAAACTCTATGGGCTCAGTGACGGGCATGAACGTCATTCCTGGAACTTGAACTTGAATCATCCAACGCTCTTCTTCTGGTAAAGTGGCGATGTAGGTCCGAGTGAAGCTTGGTACTCCAATGTTCAGATACATAGTGACTTCCTTCAAGTGGCGTCCAAAGGGTGTATCTTCATCCGGTTGTGTGAACTTGTTCCCTGCATCCGCCATCCTAAAGAGTAGAAAAGGTGAGGAGTTAGAAATGAGAAGAGAGTAGTGATCTAGGGCTTTAGCTTAGTGGTCGTGTCCTACAGTTAGCATGTGCTCTGATACCATTTTGTAGCGATCAGACCTCAAACAGTCTAATCTTTGTGCATCAGTGTCATCCCTGGATTGGTAATGCTGACACGCACAATACTTGAAGGATTTATATCAGAGTAGCAATCACACACTTAGTACATCGAATGTCTCAAAAGAGAACTTATTACAATAAATATGGCTTAAGGCCATCTAATAACAATAACAGTGGAAGGCTTGGAAGATAAAGCGAGTCCATCAACTCCAACGGCATCACTGAGTATAAGATCACAACCTAAGGCACCTTACTGTTTATGCGAAAAGTCTGCAACATGAACGTTGCAGCCCGAAATTGGGCCAGCACATGGAATATGCTGGGAATGTAACACATAAAGGGTAATGAACAGAATAATGCTATTACTACATGCATATATGGCTGGTGGAAAACTCTATGGTTACAGTTTTGCATAAAGCCAGTTTTTCCCTACATCAAAGTAATAAATTTTATTTAACTATCATGGTGGTTGTTAAACATTGAGAAGGTTCACCCAACTCAATCCCAATTAAGCATCAACAATAAACCCAACAAAATTAAATTAGAGTAACATGATGAGATTCACAGGATAATCCAGGTACTAGATACTCAAAACATCCATAACCGGGGACACGGCTAACCATGATTAGTTTGTACACTTTGCAGAGGTTTTTGCACTTTTCCCCACAAGACTCGATCTCCTCCATTGGATTTCTCGCACTACATGATGTGTGAGAAACGGATGACCGAGACATAGTCTTTCACAAGTGTTTACACCTTACGATGGGTAGACAGTTACACTTACCTTCCCCTACATCTGCTAGTCTACCACTGTAAGAGTTCACACAACTTAATCAACTATGCTAGAGCCCATAGTAGCTTGCGGCTGCACCCAGAAGTTTCTAGCATGAATAAATCTCATGATCCCTTTGAGCCTGGGTGGCGGTCCATAGGAGAATCACACGGTACCCCGGGATTTCCAAAAATACAGGCAACACTGGGTTCTCCAGGTGCCTCAATCCACCCAGATGTGTATTAAAGTTTCCACCTTAAGTAAACCATTAATTAACAATCTCGCATCTATCATGGATACACTCACCCAATCCATGTCTACTAGCATAGCATAGCAATATAAGTAAACGTAGAAGTAACTCCCAAAGGTTTTATAATAAACAGGTAATAGGTTCTACCTCATCTTCTTCCCAAAACCCACATATTAATCAGATCCTAATCATGAAATTGTTTGAGGATTGATCTAATGCAATAAAACTGGGTAGTAAAGAGGTATGATCAAAGTGTTACTTGCCTTGCTGATGATCGGTGAAACCTAGAGACTCGTAGTAGCACGCGACGCACTCCGGGTACTCTATCACAAACAAACAAGCATACAATAAGCACTCATATAATGCATAGGTAAAAATAAAATAAGAGATCTAACCAGAAAATTCAACTTAAGAACTCCGGTTTGCAAAAAGAATCAAATCAAACGAAACAACGAAACTCAAACGGCGAAAGAAACAAGCTTCGTTTACTAATCTGGACCTAAGTCAAATTTACAGTAGCAAAAACTTGTTTGAGTTGGTTAAACGGACATAGGGTTTCGAGACGAAACTCTAGGCGCTTGAATCGCCTAATACCGATAAACGAGCAAAAGGTTATACTAGAACGAAAATCGGAGCAGAAATCACAATCGAAAATAATCGCGGAAAATCCGAGAAAAAAAGACGTATGAACAGGCTAACGAACGAACATTCGCTGTCTGCGGCTAAACGACGAAAACCATTTGTTAAAACAAACATACGGACGAACATTTGCAAAATAACTAAACCGAGAAAAACCGACGAACCCATCTAAAAAATGGATCTAGTTTTTTTTTAAAAACCCGAACGGTTTTATATAAAAAACGGCGGCGGCGGCGGGCTACCTCGTTGAGGTCCGGCGGGGTCGGCGGCGACTCCGGCGGGACTGACAGCGTCGGCGGCGAGGGGATCCGTGGCGGGCGGCGAACGGGCAGCGGCGGCTGGAGGCGAGGCGACGCGGGCGGCGGCGCGACGGCAATGGCGGCGCGGAACTCTGCGGCGGCGGGGCGGTTCGGGCGGCGGCGGCGCTAGGGTTTGCGGGGGCGGGGCGGCTGGGCTGGCGGGGTCGGCCTCTCGGCTTATAAGGCCGGTCGGGCCAGGAGTCCGGGGCGGACATGGCCGGGTAGGTCGGTTTACTTTTTTTTAAATATGATGTGGAGAAAAAGAAAGAAAAGAAATACTAAACGGACTCCAAAACTACGAAAATAAAATTTCCCCGTCCTCTAAAAATATGCCGGACAAGATGAACATTTTTTTGGGTCCAAAATGCAATTTTTAAAATGCGCATTTTTCCTAAATTCAAATAAAATAGCGATAAAACTCCGAAATAAAATCTTATTTGATTTTATTATTAAATCCTCAATATTTCTTTATTTTGGGAAAGTCATTTTATTCCCTCTCTATTATTGTTATAATAGAAATATTTGAAGATTAAATAATTAAAATCAGATGATCCTATTTTCAAAATTTGAGAAAACTTAAATATGAAAATAACGAAATCCCCAACTCTCTCCGTTGGTCCTTGAGTTGCATGAAATTTCTAGGATCAAACTAAAATGCAATAAAATATGATATGCAATGATGATCTAATGTATAACATTCCAAATTGAAAATTTGGGATGTTACATCTTGTAGATAGTATCGCAGTGATGCGATTCAGATGTTTATAATGTGCGAATTGGCGAAAGCGTCTTACATCAATGTGAGGGACGCGTTACGTGTTATATAGGAGCAGGGGCACAGCTCCCTGTAAACAGCGCATACATTCGGTAGAGATACTCTAGGAAGATAAGAAGATCTTGGAGAACAAGAGATAAGAGGTTTAAACAATATGCTAACAACCTACTCTATCTCTCCTAGAGCTATACGTCAACATAGGTGCAGATCCTTCAACATATGTCACGTAACAACATGTGTGTTTAACACCCTCCCTTAATAACAACTTCATCAAGTTGAGATTATGTTTGAAATCCTCAAAACTTCTTGTTGGCAAGGGTTTTGTAAATCGATCTGCAATCTGATCCTTGGAGTGCACAAAACGTATACCAAGCTTCTTCTGAGCCACCTGTTCTCTGACAAAGTGGAAATCAATTTCAATGTGTTTTGTCCTAGCATGAAACACTGGATTAGCAAACAAGTACATAGCACCTAGATTGTTACACCATAAACATGAAGCTTGACTACTTTTCAAACCAAGTTCTTTTAACAGTGATTGCACCCATATGATCTCAGCTGTAGCATTTGCCAATGCTTTGTACTCTGCCTATGTACTGGATCGAGAGACAGTAGCCTGCTTTCTTGCACACCATGAAATTAAGTTAGGACCAAAAAATACTACAAAGCCACCAGTCGACCGTCTGTCATCCAAGCAACCTGCCCATTCAGAATCTGAAAAGGCACTCAAAAGTGTGGATGATGACTTGCTGAAATTCAGACAAATACTGAGAGTGTTCTTGACATATCTAACTATACGCTTTGCAGCAGTCCAGTGAACTATGGTGGGTGGATGAAGAAACTGACACACCTTATTAACAGCAAATGAGATATCAGGCCTTGTAAGTGTCAGATATTGAAGTGCACCTACCAAACTCCTGTACCTCGTACTGGCATCCCCACTCAAGGGTTGTCCTTCTGTAAGAGACAACTTCTCGGAATTGGACAGTGGAGTAGGTGAAGGTTTACATCCTTGCAAACTAGCCTTTTTTACCAGATCTATTGCATATTTTCCTGGGAAACATGAAGTCCATACTCATGTTTCTTTACTTTAGTCCCTAGGAAATAATGCAATTCTCCAAGATCCTTAAGAGCAAACTCTGCACTAAGATCCTTCAAAAGTCCCGTGATAGTCTCATTAGATGAGCTGGTGACAATAATATCATCAACATATATGGGAACAAATGTCAGGACCCCGACTCAAAGGCACACTGATCTAGCATCACTAGTGCAGAACCGGGCATTAGCACCGGTTCGTAAGGCCCTATAGTGCCGGTTACATAACCGACACTAATTAGTCGTCACTAAAGGCCCCCCCTTTAGCACCGGTTCAGCACGAACCGGTGCTAAAGAGCGACCACGTGGCACTAGCCAGCGCCGGGGGCCTGGAGCCCTTTAGTACCGGTTGGTAACACCAACCGGTACTATAAGGTGTGGTGGGTTTTTAGTTTTATGATTTCTTTTTCATTTAATTTTGTGTTTCCATTTTAATTCTTTTTCGTTTGCTGGTATTTTATGATACTACACATTGTACACGTTATGCATCATATATACATCATGCATGCTTTAATTGTTTATCAACGCTGCTGCTATGTTCATTGCACCCGCAGATATAACATGCTCATGCATGCTTTTGCATCATTACATCATCATATATATATATAATAACAAGTCCTACTAATCATGCATCATCATACAACTTCTACTCGTTATTAATAATAAGTCATACGATCATCATCCTCATATATAGTCATCGAACCAAACCCTACGTACATATATAATTGTTCTTAGCACATGATCATCAGTATCAGGAAGGACATAAACACCCTTAAGGTAAAATAGCATAAAACAATATAGACCCTGACTCTCCATTATGAAGAATGACGATCATCCTGTCTCCAATTCTTGCCTTTCGCTGCTTATTGCTTCCAAGAAGCTCCTTACGACAGTCCATACATTTTTTCCATTCTTTGATTGTTATGTCTCCACTTCTTTTAGAAACCCGGTATGGACAGTTGAGATTCGTAGGTCGACCTGGTAGTATGTTCAAAACATGAAGGCTACCACGCGTATACATCAGATGAGGCACACATTCATTCGGGATTATCTGTTGAAAAACATAATAATAACTTTGTAGTTAGCAATGATGTACTAGTTTTAGAAGTGTGCAAAAAGATGCACGGATGTTGTAATAGTAAAAAATAATCTTACCAAGGTATCTCCATGGTAGTTACCGTAGTTCAACACGTGCACTAGTGGCACGTATTGACCATAATGTTGAGGAGTTTGATTATAGATATTGTAATTCTCAAGATCAGTACAAAATCCGACCAGATGTCGTTTCTCCTGATAAGTTAATTCACAGCCTTCGGTGTAGTACGTTCTGTCTACCATCTTCCGCACATTCTTTGAAGAATTAAAATAAGCTGTCAATGGAGATAAGTTGTCAACTATATATTTTGAAATAAACAATATAAATTACTTAATAACTATGTTTAGCTCACATGAGGGAAGAACTGGAGGTGTATCCACAAAGACCCAAATCGTAGGTGTCTCTTGCTCGATTGTAGGATCACCAAGATCCATGGTGACAGTCATACCCTCATCAAGACCATACATCTTGCAAAATGCATCCCAATTTTTGCTACCAAAATGGGTTACACTCTAAGCATTGTACAGCTTTACTTGAAAATCCACACCATGTTCGGTACTTAGGAAAAAAAAAATTGTTTCGAAATTTTCATGGTCTTCAATACCCATCCTCTCCAAGACATAGCGTCTTGCAAAGCATGGGATAAGCTAGTCGAATTGGAAAGATGAAAAATACACGTTAAAATAGTTGAAGTCGTGCTTAATTACGAAAAAAACTATTGTCGTCGTTGCGTACCGTATGAACATCGCAAGTCTCCTCGAGGTTAATGCTGAAGCGCCGATCTTCATCCAGCTCAATGAACCTGTCGCAGATACCTCGGTTGTCGTGGCACCAGTCGCACTCCCCCGGGCGGTTATCATCGTCCGATGAGTACGACATTTCCGGCCTACGTTCATAATTTAGTTTTATTAGTCAACTATCTAGTTCAACTACTAAGCACTTACTATAAATAAATAAGTAGTACTTACTAAAAACAAACTACTTCTATATATAGTAAAATAAATTAGTTTATTAAATCAACTAGCTAGCTAGTTCAACTATAAATAAACTACTTCTTCTTTTTTTCCTTTTTCTAAATACTATGAACAAAAAAATCATTAAAATTCTATGAACAAAATTAATTACACAATCTAAATATCACCCAAAAAATCTATTAACAGAAAAAAATATTAACAGAAAATAAACTAGTTCAACTAAGCATTTACTAAAAATAAACTAGTAATTATATTAATTAATTCAACTAGTTCAACTAAGCATTTACTAAAAAACTAGTTCTATATATTAATTCAACTAGTTCAACTAAGGATTTAGTAATTCATCTAACATAACATTCTAAAAATATATTAACAGAAAATAAACTAGTTCAACTAAGCATTTACTAAAAATAAACCAGTAATTATATTAATTAATTCAACTAGTTCAACTAAGCATTTACTAAAAAACTAGTTCTATATATTAATTCAACTAGTTCAACTAAGCATTTAGTAATTCATCTAACATATTTCTAATTCATCTAACATAACATTTCTAACATTCTAAAATAAATTAACTATAGATGATATAGTTCTAATTAATCTAACATTCTAAAATAAATTAACATGTGTAGTGTACGTGTAGTGTGTGTGTGTGTCTGTGTGTATGTGTGTGTGTGTGGTGTTTGTAGTGTGTGTGTGTGTGTGTGTATGTGTGGATGCGTGTGTGTGTGTGTGTGTGTATGGACGTGACGGGCCGGGGCGGCGGCGACGGGGCGGGGGGGGGGACGGCGACGAGACGGCGGCGGCGGCGGGATCGACAATGACGAGACGGCAAGGCGGCAAGTGCGGCGGGCGGCGACGACCGATCGAGATGGGTGCGGCGGGCGGGCGGCGGCGGCGACGACGGCGGCGGCGGCGGCGGCAACGACGACGACGGGCGGCGGGGGCGGCGAGGGCGACGGCACGGCGGCGCGGTGGCGTCGTCGTCGGCGGAGAGCGATTCGTGGAACGAGAAGTGGCGACGATAACTGGTTTTTCGTGAGTGTAATATATATAGGGGTAGCCTTTAGTACCGGTTGGAGCCACCAACCGGTACTAAAGGCCAATTTTGGCCAGCCCAAGCGGCGGGAAACGAGGCCCTTTAGTACCGGTTGGTGGCACAAACCGGTACTAAAGGGGGGGGCCTTTAGTACCAGTTTGTGCCACAAACCGGTACTAAAGGCCGTGCGCTGCCACCCGCGATGCGCTATGTTTAGTCCAACCTCGCCGAGCGAAGGGCAGCCGCACTGGTTTATAAACCCAGCCGCGGCTGCCCATTCGAACTTCTCTAAATAGCGTGCTTCGGGCCAAACTAAAGTATGCTGCCGGTGAGCCTCCGCCCTTCGGGCCTGCATTTGCACACCCTAGGACTGGTAGGCTCACCGGCAGCGCCCAACATTTTTTTTTTTTTTCTTTTCCGCATTATTTATTTTCTTCTATTTATTTTTGAGTAATTTTTATATAGTTATTTATTTTCTGCGTTATTTTTATTTCTATTTATTTCTGAGTAGTTTTTTTGCCGTATTTAGTTTCTTTGTGAATATTTTTGCTTTATATTATTTTTTTTCTTTTCCGCATTATTTATTTTCTTTTATTTATTTTTGAGTAATTTTTTTATATAGTTATTTACCTTCTTCTTCCTCTTCCTCTTCTTATTCCTCCTCTCCTTCTCCTTCTCCTCCTTCTTCTTCTTCTTCTTCTTCTTCTCCCTCTTCTTATTCTTCTTCTCCTTCTCCTTCTCCTCCTTCTTCTTCTCCTTCTTCCTCTTCTTATTCTTCTTCTTCTCCTTCTTCTTCCTCCTCCTCCTTCTCCTCTTCTTCTTCTTCTTCATCTCCTTCTTCTTCTTCTTCTTCCTCGTCCTCTTCTTATTCCTCTTCTCCTTCTCCTTCTCCTCCTTCTTCTTCTTCTTCTTCTTCCTCTTCTTATTCTTCTTCTCCTTCTCCTTCTCCTTCTTCTTCTTCTCCTTCTTCTTCCTCTTCTTATTCTTCTTTTTCTCCTTCTTCTTCCTCCTCCTTCTTCTCCTCCTCCTCTTCTTCTTCTTCTCCTTCTTCTTCCTCTTCTCCTTCTTCCTCTTAATCTTCTTCTTCTTCTTCTCCTCCTCCTCCTTCTTCTTCTTCTCCTCCTTCCTTTTGCCATAATGAAGAAGTCCGGAGTTGTAATAAGTTATTAAAAATAAAAAAGAAGAAGTCCGGAGTTGTAATAAGTTATTAAAAATAAAAAGAGGTGCAATGCTCGTTAATTTGCTTCAACCCTTTTGGGATAGTGTAAACTGCACTTGCTGCGTAGCTCGTGCAATCTACCGTATTCCCAAAGGATTGAAGCTAAGCAACGTGAGCACTGAGCCTCTTCTTCATTGTCTCTGCACTCAGGGCTTATAAACCGCTCTTACTCCCTCTCTCTTGGCGAGGTGGGACTAAACATAGCTTGCCATAACCTCATTAGTACCGGTTCGTGGTACGAACCGACACTAAATGGTTCTCAAATGGCAAATGAAAAATAGCAAATGAAGGCAGAAATGGTTGAAAGTTGATGGCGTCGCTTTGAATGGTGCATACTGAACGCAAAAAATATAAGAGCATTCACATCACGATCTTATATTTCTTTAGAGTCTAAACTGTCAATATGATCTTATAACATCAAAAATACTTTGATCATCAATGATCTTTGTGTGTACAATCTGAATTGTCAATATGAGTCATCAACGATTTATAAACCGATGAAGACTCATATTGCAGCCACAAATTCTACACATAGAGTTCAATGAAGACCAAGTGCTTGTGATAGTTTGAGAAATAACATATTTAAGGTGGTAAAAGGCTTGTTAGGGGAGCGAGGTGGGACTAAAAACAGCTTGCCATAACCTCATTAGTACCGGTTCGTGGTACGAACCGACACTAAATGGTGTCGGTGGGGCCATACCCTGACCGCAGGCTGACACATCCCCTTTAGTACCGGTTCGTGGCATGAACCGGTACTAAAGGTTAGCCACGTACCGGTGCTATTGATCGCTGCCACGAACCGGTGCTATTGTACACATTAGTGCCGGCTCTAATACAAACCGGCACTATTGGGCTTCACGTATGACCCTTTTTCTACTAGTGCATGTAACACCTCATATCACTTTGCGGCCTCACGCACGGTATTCCAACGGGTGTCGCCTTACCAGGCTCGAGACCGTTTGCGCCTTTTGGCACACGTATATGATAGTGTCGCTAACATCCATATGACAAGGAGCCTGGGCTGACATGGCTAGTCGTGAACCCAAAGTGGCACTAACATACAGGGATAGACATACATGACCCAGCAATGAACATGTCGGTCATCAGCGAGTGAATCCGGGCTGTACCAACTGGGCTAGCAGGACTCCGGTAAACCGGGCTGTAGCAGGCTAACAGGACTCCGGTAGACACCGCATGACATTTCCCCGAAGGGACGGATACAGGAATGAAGAAGACATGCCGGCCAGCCTAAGTGTTCCGGAGCAGTAGCAAGCTACCAAGGCTCAGTGGAAGCACTAGGAGACATTTCCCGGTAAGACAGGCTACCAAGGATAAACAACTAGATAGTCAGATCCCACACATACCAAGCATTTCAATAACATACACACAATATGCTTGATATGTGCAAATACCACATGGCATCACAACATGACTCTACAACTCAAGTATTTTATTCAATAGGCTCCGAGGAGCGAGATATTAAAAACATGGGTCTCATGACCCAACACTTAGAGCATACAAGTCAAAGCACAAGCGGAAGCTTAACATGTCTGAGTACAGATAACTACAAATGAAAAAGGCTGAGAAGGCTGAGAAGCTAAACGTCGAAGTCCACGCGAAACTACTAGTGAGACTGAAGTCTCTCTGCAAAAACATAAATTAAGCAAACGTGAGTACAAACGTACCCAGCAAGACTTACATCAGAACTAACTACATATGCATCGGTATCAACAAAGTGGGTGGTGGAGTTTAACTGCAGCAAGCTAGCTTTGACTCAATGGCTAACTTGAACTACGACTGCAAGTAACTCTTTTGAGGTGGCGCACATGAGTCCACATATTCACCATATCAATACACCACTATGGATCCGCTCCCGTCTCCCTATGAGAATGCCATCCGAAGCACTCACACTTATCTTGCGCATTTTAGAGTATCCACTTTCACTTGTCTATGAACTGTACAGGCAACCCAGAAGTCCTTTACCGCGGACACAGCTATTCGAATAGATGATGTTAACCCTGCAGGGGTGTACTTCTTCACACACGCTCTCACCACTTATCGCCGTTTACACGACATGTACTCGGCAACCTTCAAGCGAAAGCCCGGCGAGGGTGTCGGCCACGACCTGACTAACCACACAAGTCTCTTGTCCAGGTTTATCGCCTATTCAGGTTCCATCCGCAAGGAGATCCGGCCGGCGTGTCGCTCACGGCCCCAAACGATGTGAGCAGGGTTCCCAAGCCCACTATCCGGGTGCCACTTGGTACACCGTGCCACTGTGCCTAGTCTGTCCCAAGCCCACCTGTACCGGGTGCCACTTGGTAGACTACTAACACTACCTACAAACACCAGAAACTAGTTGCAACTCCAGGACAGAGATCATGTTGATTAAAAGTCGAGAGGGGTCGAGTTGCCGGAACCCAATGTGTGGTAGTAACTGTTCATGGTTCACAAACACAGAATTCAGTTCCTGAGGACGGTTTCAATGAGACAACCCACCATGTACTCCTACATGGCCTCTTATCGCTACCTTTACCAAATCGTGTTCACACACTTAGCTCTCAACAATAGAACATGTTCACCACATTCCAATTCATCGCCGATGAATCAGACCTGACACAACTCTAAGCAATAGCAGGCATGACAAACAAGCATAAATGGGTAGGCACATCAGGGCTCAAACAACTCCTACTCATGCTAGTGGGTTTCATCTATTTACTGTGGCAATGACAGGTCATGCAGAGGAAAGGGGTTCAACTACCGCAACATGTAACAATTGAATCGTTGTTGTCCTAATGCAGTAAAAGAGAGCAGGAGTGAGAGAGTGGGATTGTATTGGAATGAACAAGGGCTTTTTGCTTGCCTGGCACTTCTAAAGATAGTAATAGTTCTTCATCGGTGTCATCGAACTCATCGTCGGAACAACGTCTACTGAGGGGGGGGGGGGGACAAACACCGGCAACAGAGAAAGAACACAATCAATGCAATGCAATGATATGATGCATGAGTGTGACATGGCAATATGCTGTGGTTTGAGCTAATGCAACTAGCAACCATATTAAATGAAGTTAGTTTGAATCAAAGATTAAATTAAAACTCCATATGTGATGGTTTAAATGCCCTTTATATAATTTATCCTAAGCAGCAGCTATAAGTTGTTCTAACATTCAGGAAAATGGTACAGATGGATAGATTGGATTTTTCTGATCATTTTTCATATATAACTTATTTCATTTGGAGCTACGGTTGAACTTCTATGAATTTTAGAAGTTTTGGGCATTTTCTGGAATTTCCCTGATTATTTAGAAAATAAACTAAATTCCAGAAAAGGAATATTGCGTCAGCATTGCGCCATGCTGACCTCTGCAGGTCAACAGACCCGGTCCAGGTCAAACCTGATGCGTGGGTCCTGCATGTCAGTGTGACAAGGCAGGAACAGAGGCTGACCAGTGGGGCCATGTCAATGCTGACTGGGCAGGTCAAACCTGATAGCCGGGGCCCACGGACTTTAAACTAATCCTAACCAGTAATAAAACCGGTGGTTATTTAACATGGTGGGGTCCACTGTCAGTGACTAGGTGAGGTCCAACTGACGGGGATTAGCGCTAATGACAAAGCCACGTCGGCCCTCGCCGGAGTTTCGCCGGTGACGACCAAAACCGACGACGGAGACGCTGCAGGAAGGCGCTACAAGGGACGGTTTCGAGCGCGGTTTGCGGCTATGAGTTGCTGGTAGTGCGGCGCATCCGGTGGTGGTCGCGTGGTGTGGTGGGGGTGTGTGTAGCAGCTGCCGCGATGAGCCGGGCGGCCGCCGGAGTTCGGGCATCCAAGCTTGAGGAGTTATGGGGCACTACAAGACGGGCGGTTGGGTGTTCGGAGTTCCTAGCAACGTGCCGAGCACGATGGAGCGCTCAGACGCGAGCGGCGCTCGCTCTAGCCTCGGCGGCTTCATGGTCGGCGGTGAGGAGCTCTTGATTCTGGTGCCTAGGATGGCTAGGGGACGTGGACGAGCTCGGGGAGCAGGGGAAACGACGAAGCTCACCGTGCATCGGATGGGGTCATCGACGAGCTCGGGGACGCACGGGTGACGGCAAATCGGCGGCGACCATCGGTGGCGGGCGAGGACGAAGACGAGCCTATTGCCGGCGAAGCTGGGCATCCCGCACTGCTCGGATCCGTGGAGAGGACGAGGACGGCGTCCCGGGGCTCTTGGACACATCAGGAGAGCAAGGGGGTGACTGTGGCAGCGGTAAACGGCATCGACGGCGACGAGCTCCGCTCGGTGGGGAAGAGAGAGGGATCCAGGGGGGAAGTGAGGGTGAGGGAGAGAGCGAGGAGGGTCCAGGAGGTGTCGTGGCGTCCGCAGCGGCGTCGCGGAAGGGGGCAGGCAGGCAGGGAGGGAGGAGGTGGCGCTGCGCGTGCGTGCGCGCCGTGGGCAGACGCCCCTGTCCTACTGTCCCGAGGAGGAAGACGACAGGGAGGCGCTGGTGGGCTGGGTCGGCCGACTACGATGCTGGGCCGAGGTAAGTGGGCTGCAGGTAAGCGACATGTAACACTCTGTCTCTATTTAATTTTTGTTTGTGTTTTCTATTTGCCTTTTGTTTTCTTTGATTTAGTAAAAATACTAAACCACATCTAAAAATCCTAAAATAAATTGTGAGGACCTGTTGAATTATTTCCAATAACCCACATTTAGTTTTAGAATTATTTAAGCATTTAAAATTATTATAGCAATTAAATGCCCAAATTCAAATACATAATGATTTAATTCAAGAGTCCAAAAATGGCCTAGAAATATGTGCATCATTTTTGGTAGAGTTTTTCACCTTTAACAAAAATCATGAACTTTTCTAAAGGGCATTTGGATTCGTTGAAAACATTTTTATTGAACCTAGTTGAATTCAATTGGTGCTAGGGTTTCAACAATCCCCATTTCAACATTCAAAGAAATTTAGACATGATGCAACAAATAAGCTAGACCAAGTGCAAGGTAATGCTAGGGATGTGACAACAAATATGTGAGTGTTGCATTTGTTGTAAATGAACAAGGATGTGTCAGACTTTGAAGGAATAGAGCCAAGTGCTTGCATTTTATGACTTAGGCACGAGTACCATGCTCTAGGAGCCTGTTTTAGTCCACATAATGCTTTGTCAAGTTTGCACACATGATAAGGTGCATTTTTTCTTTCAAACCCAGGAGGTTGTTTCATCTACACTTCCTCTTCCAGAACACTATGCAAAAACGCGTTCTGTACGTCTAGTTGCCTAAGACTCCAGCCCCTGGAGACAGGAATAGACAAAACAAGACGGATAGTGGCAGCTTTTACAACTAGACTAAAAGTATCCTCATAATCAATGCCATATCATTGTTTAAATCCTTTTGCTACAAGTCTTGCCTTGTAGCGATCAATGGTTGCATCGGATTTTTTCTTTATCCTAAATACCCACTTGCAATCAATAAGGTTTTTACCTTGCCGTGGAGGAACCAAGTGCCACGTGTTGTTTTGTTTCAGGCCATGTACTCTTATTTCATTGCTTTCTTCCAATTTTCATCACTAAGCGCTTCTTCAAGTGTATGTGGCTCGCCTGGTTCACCTGTGGAACATACCATCCCAAACTTTGTCATGTGTTTATAATTTTTAGGTTGTATTACCCCTTGTTGAAGACGAGTGCGACGCGACGAGTTTGGCTGTGGCGCAGAAGATCCTAGTTGAACTGCAGAGGCCGATCCCGAGGCAGATTCAGGATCAGGCATAGCAGCCGCAACTGCGTTGGGAGCAGGCGCCGGATCCTCTGTGTGCCACGGCACACCAGTAGCACATGAAGAAACCGCCTGCGCCACAGAAGATCCCGGCTGGCTGGGCTCATCATGCGCCAATGATTGCGCCGGTTCCCCCTTTGTGCCAGACATGGGGCCCGCGTCGATCGGCCGACGCAGATCCTGCCGCTTGTAGCAGAAGGGTTGGACAAGAAAACGCCCGCCCGTGGGCACGGCGCATGGGTGGCGTCTCCTCCAGCTGCTGATTGCCGCGTGGCGCAGGCGGGTCCGCCCGCTGGCTCACAGTCGGACGCAGCGGGAGCAACGGAAGGCACGGAATCCAGGGAGGATCGGCCTGACGGATCTGCGGGCGGCGGTCCCGAGGCAAATCTGCCGCTAGGTCTGCAGGCACCGATCCCAAGGGAGATTTGCTCCCCCGATCCTGGCACATGAAATATGGCCCTGCTGGGCAGTTTTCTTCATCGTTTTCAGCTCTGGTTTTTTCAGCGTGGCTTCCTGCATCATCATACAACTCATGCAAAGTGGTGAGAGGGTTAGTCATAGTAGGATCATTGGAGATATATTCCCCTAGATCAAGGCTGGTTTGGGTAGGAGGAAGAAGGAGAATTTCTTTCCGAAGTAAAGCACCGGCATTTGGATGTAGATCAGCAAAAGGGAATTTAGTCTCGTCGAACACAACATCACGAGATATGTATACCCGACCAGTACAAACATCTAGACACTTGATCCCCTTGTGTTGAGTGCTATACCCAAGAAAAACACATTGTTTTGAGCGAAACATTAGTTTGCGAGAGTTGTATGGTCGGAGATTAAGCCAACATGCACATCCAAAAACACGAAGTGATGTATAATCTGGTTTTGATATGGAGAAGCCATTCTGTGGGTGTTTCATTATTGATCACTCGACTAGGAAGCATATTGATGATGAGAACGACAGTGAGGAATGCTTCGTCCCAAAATTTTAGGGACATGGAAGCATCGGCAAGGAGGGACTAACCGACCTCAACTATGTGCCTATGCTTGCGTTTGGAGGATCCATTTTGTTGGTGAGCGTGGGGGCATGACATATGGTGAGACATGCCAAGTGTTTGAAAGAAGGAATTGAGCTTCTGATATTCCCCTAGTTGGATTGGCAACAATAATTTTGCTATCAAACTTGCATTCTACAAGTTCTTGAAATTTTTTGAGCACTTGAAAAACGTCGGGTCTTTTCTTGAGGAGATAAATCCAAGAAAATTTTCTATAGTCATCAATGAAGCTAACATAATATATGTGTGTCTACCCACCAAGGTAGGGGTAGGACCCCAAACATCAGAAAAATCAATTGCAAAGGTTGAGTAGAAACACTTGTAGATATGGGATAAGGTAATTGATGACATTTTGCTCTTTGGCAAGAATCACAAATAGTTTCACTATATCGCTCACCAACAAACGGGAGCTTATTTTTCTTAAGCAAGTGTTCAACTAAAGAAAAAGAGGCATGTTCTAAACGATCGTGCCATCATGTGGACGAAAGCTTGATAGCACCACAAGCTTGTTTATTTGACCTTCTAAACTCCGGATTCAACGGGTAATCCCCTCGAACACATCTACCGTGGTAGAGTACTTTGTTCGTGGCCCGATCCTTGATCAAAAAGAAGAAATGATGGAATTCAATGAACACATGATTATCAATAGTGATACGATGAACGGAGAGAATTTTGTTGGCACTAGGAACATGCAGAATTTTTCTAAGGTGAATTTTGCGGGAAGGGGTACGATAAAAGAATGACCTATATGACGTATCCTCATACCTGCACTACTTGCCGTGTGGATCTGGTCCTTCCCATGGTATTTCTCACGGAGGCTCACCTTCTCGAGATCGCTAGTGAGGTGATTTCTGGCACCACTGTCAAGATACCAGTTGGTATCGACGCCATAGGTTCTTTCTGCGGCAGCAGCAACCTTGTATTCTTCATCTGAGGAAGCTTCATCTTCATCAAAGCGATACAAGCAATCCCTGGCCGTGTGGCCAGGCTTGCCGCAGATTTGACAGCGTACAACATCGGGTCGTGACCATCCCGAGCTGCCGCTGCCGCCCCCGCCACAGCGGCCCTTGTTGCTGGTGAAGTTAGGGCGCCCGCTGCGGGAGCGAGAGTTGCTGGAGCCGCCACCACCTTGCTTGCCCTTGTGTCAAGGAGGAGCACGGTGACGGGATGAGTACCCGCCGTGCCCGCGGGTGGCCGCGTTTGCCGAAGACTTGAAGCCCCCGCCTGTGTTGTGGAACTGCACGACACGCTGATCGAAGTTGCTCAGATGGCGTACAGCTCATCAAGGGAGACCGGCGTGATGCAGGCGTCGAGGGCAGAGATGAGGGGCTGGTAATCCATGTCCAGCCCATGCAGGAGGTAGGAGATCAGCTCGTCATCCTGGATGGGCTTGCCAGCCACAGCGAGTTCATTGGCCAGGCCGCGCATAGAAGCATAGTATGCGACAATAGATTGGTTGCCCTTTTGTGCATTGATCAAAGGAGTGCGAATGTTGTTGACATGACTCAGAGATTGAGAAGAAAACATGCCTACGAGCGCCACCCAGAGAGCGTGCGCGGTGGTGATCGCGGTCACCATGATCAACACTTCTTTGGAGAGGTTGTTGAGGAAGTAGTCGAGCACCTGTTAATCCTCCCTCATCCAGATGGGATGGAGAGGTTTGGTCTCGGTTGACGCCTTCCCTTCCTTGTCCTTGGTGACGAGGAGGCGAGCGGGTTCCGGCATGGTTCCATCAACATAGCCGAAGAGCCCGTCTCCCCTCAGCTGCGGTGTAACTTGCATTCGCCATAGGACATAGTTCGTCCGGGAGAGCTTCTCCGTGCACTACTAGGGAAAAGCCTAGCAACAGCGCGGGTTTTGGGCATATTAGTAGCGCGGGGGCCATACTGACTAACTTATAGCAAGATGGCGCGGTGCCACCAGCTACTACTACGTCCTTTAGTAGTAGCGTGGGTAAAAACCCGCGCTACTACTACCAGCGTGGGTTTTTTTTGAATTTTTTTGAAAAAATATTTCGATTTTTTCCCTAATTTTCAAATTTTTGAATTATTTTAACCTCAAATCTCTAATCACCCCTCATCGGTGCTCAATTTAATCTCTAATCACCCCACATCATTCCAAATCATCTAACTTCCCGGACGGTCACCCATCCTCTCACTACTCCAGCCTGAGCACGCTTAACTTCCAGGTTCTATTCTCCCTCGCTTCCAAGTCTGCACTTGTTGTTTTCCCGACAATAGTAAGATGTCAATCCTATTAACCTCAGGAATTTAGCTTGAGCATGAAGTCACAAATTTCACTATTTGAGTTTGAAACTATTGTTCTAAAAAATTAGTAACACTAATATTTATTGAATAATTAGTTTGACCAGATTTGACCAAAATTCAAAAAAACTAAAATAATTATTTAGTAATACTAATATTCTAGAATAATTAGTTTGACCATTGTTTGACCACAGTTTGAATTTTTTTTGATTTTTTCCACTCTAGATCTTAAAAGCCCCGAAACTTTTTTTCTGTTTAGTTTTTGAGGATTTTGAAAATGTTTAACGGGGTTCCCCCGGTTAAATTTGGATGTAACTTTTCGAGTAGATGATTTTTCAAATAATAAACTTTTTCATCCGAGTTAGTATGCAAAAGTTATGCCCATTTTTACAAATTCTCGAGAGATTTTGCAAATTTTCCCAACAACTAGACCACATATCACATGGGAAACATATTTTCTTTTATTTTTTTGACATTTTCATCATTTTCTTTTTTTTTTAAACTGAAAAGGCGATCCACGGGGCGAGAGTTCAAAATGGGACCTTTAGTAGCAGCGCGGTTTTTTACCCCCTTGCTACTACTATGGCACCACTTAGTAGTAGCGATGGCTAAAAACCAACGCTACTGCTAGCAAACTTAGGAGTAGCGAGGTTTTAAAAAGCCGCGCTACTACTATAGCATGTCCCGGGGGGCACGGTAGAGACCGCTTAGTAGTAGCGAGGGTTAAAAACCCTCGCTACTACTATAAACTTAGTACTAGCGAGGTTTTTAAACCTTGCTACTACTAAGTTTATAGCAGTAGCGAGGGTTTTTAACCCTCCCTACTAGTAACTTTCTGTGTATAGGCTTTTCCCTAGTAGTGGTGACTTGGCCGCTGAGATTGGATTGGGCGGTGCTAGAGGAAGACATGGCTTGGCACTAGATGGCAGCTAGGGTTTGGAAGAGGAGGCTCTGATTACCATGTGCGAATAGGCGAAAGCGTCTTACCTCAATGTGGGGGACGCGTTACGTGTTATATAGGAGCAGGGTCGCACCTCCCTGTAAAGAGCGCATACATTCGGTAGAGATACTCTAGGAAGATAAGAAGATTACATATCTTGGAGAACAAGAGATAAGAGGTTTAAACAATATGCTAACAACCTACACTATCTCTCCTAGAGCTATACGTCAACATAGGTGCGGCTCCTTCAACATATGTCACGTAACAACATGTGTGTTTAACATATAATTCTTTTCTAACATTACATGTTCTTGTAGTCATTCATTTTGAACCACGGAGGCCGCCGCATTGCATTGGTTAGACTAGCACTACAGGAATCAGCTACTTTTCCATCTGCCACGGCAGACGGCAAGGGCAAGGATGGCGGACGACAAAGGCCTTTGCCGTCTGCCGCGGACGGCAAAAGACTCCGGCAACGATAGGATCGGCAAAGAGCTACTTTGCCGTCTGCTTTATGAGGCTGACGGCAAAGGGGCCTTTCCCATCAGCAGCTGACGGCAAAGAAAGCAGACGACAATAAATACGTTGTTAGTCCGTTAGGTGGCAAACGACAGCCTTTGTCGTCCGCCACTGATGGCAAAATTTATACGGCCTTTGCCGTCCGCTGAATGACGTCAGCTGGACGTCACTGCACGACAAGCCTTTGCCGTTCGCCGCTGTAGGCAAATTTGGTCATTCTTTGCCGTCCGCCACTGTAGGCAAACTGACCAAATGGCTCAGCTCCTAGGTAGTACAGGTGGCCGCCGCATGGCTTCTTTGCCGTCCACGGCTGTCGGCAAAGGTGCCTTTGCCGTCCGCGGCTATCGGCAAAGGAGGCTTTGCCATCAGTGGCTAACGGCAAAGATCCTGCATTGCCTCTTTTTTCTGTTTTTTTAAATCCAACAATTTTCACAGCAAATATATATGGCATATATATATATATAGAGTGAGAGAGAGAGAGAGTAGCACTATTCTAATCCCAGGATTAGAATAGTTATTTGGATCACAGTAGCCCCAATATAGGGCCCGGCAGGGCCCTCCCAAACTTCTGGACTGCCCCCGGCCCGACAGGATCCACTGGATCCCGAGGCCCCCCGACAGGATCCACCTTATCCCAATCCCGAGCCGCCCCAGCCCACCTCCTCCCCTCGACCCCCCGACCTCCCCTCATGGTCGCCGCCGATCTTCGCCGGATCCGCCGGCTCCCACCATCTATAGCTCCTGGCCGGCCGGATCCGCCGCCTCCCCTCCTTCCCCAGCTCCTGGCCGGCCGGGTCCGCCGCCTACCCTCCGTCTCCAGCTCCTGGTCGGCCACCGACAAGGGCGAGCGAGCGACGGCAGACGTTGGTGCGAGGGAGCCCGCGTTGCCTGGACGCGGCGAAGCCGCCATGGACTTCAGGAAGCCGCATTCTCGTCCCATCGCCACCGCCCAAAGACTTGGCAGACCAGATGACGGGCCCGACGGCGAGCTGCGCGACCAACAGAGCAACTCCTCCGCGGAGGCGGCATCTGCTGCGCCCTCAAATTCAGCCGCAACAGTACATGAACTTCCTCCCAATTTTGCCTTCTTCTTCAATCTTGCATTCTCTGACCTTCTTGCTTCGTGCAGATGAACTTCGCGCCCTCTGCAAGACATGGATTGCCATGGGATTCCTCTCATACCTCCACGACGAATTGTTCTTAGGGTGGCCTATCAGCTGCTGGAAAAAGGTTGGCCGAACTTATAGCCAGGGTATGGTTGAACTTCTTCCTTCCTTCGGTTTGTTATTTGCTTACAGCTATGTGAAGTTCAGGTGGTGTGTGAGCATCATTCCAGGCTACAAAAGCTTTTTTAAAATCTCCTGCTTACAACCATGTGAATTTCTGGTAGTGTATGAGCCTCAGTCCAGGCTACAAAACAACATTGTAAAATCTGCTTGCCTGCTTACACGCATGTGAAGTTCAGGTAGTATGCGAGCCTCAGTCTAGGCTACAAAACAGCATTGTAAAATCTGCCTGCCTGCTTACACGCATGTGAAGTTTAGGTAGTATGTGAGCCTCAGTCCAGGCTACAAACACTATAAAATCTGGCTGCATTCACATTCACATTCACATTCAAAAAAATAAAAGGAAAATAGAACATGCATGTGATATGACTTGAAGGTCAGGTTGGTATGCACTAGTAGTCCAACCATTCATAAAACTCATGAAGGTTCAGGTTTTTTTAGTGTAGACAGTATTTCCCCTTTGCAAAACAAGAAGTATAGGTACAAAGGCATTGGCAGATGCTCAGCTAAGTGCATAGTGTGATGGCTCTCACCACTTTTATATGAGAAGTTCAGGCTGTGAATAATGCTAAGTTCAGTTACAAAGGTATATGCAGATATAACTTGTGTGCTAATAGACATTTTTTCTTTTATGTCAGCAAGACGAGAGACACATGAAGAAGCTTAGAAGTTCCCAGCAGCAAGTACACACTCCAAAGCCTGTACGCGTTGCACCACCCTCTCAATGGGTCACACCTCAAACGCACCAACAACATTACCAACCTGCTCCAGACTAAAAATGGATGACACCTGAAACACACGGATACTCCCAAGAAGCTGGGTCACAGCCCTATCCGCACAAGTTTGCGCCTCCACCTAATTGGTTGACGCCGGAAATCCACCGCGGATTCTTTGTATCCACCAGCAGACTCCCAAGCACGCCGATGGAGGAGTGGGTTAGCTCAAGTCCTGCGTGTAACTCTGGAGGTTATCCTGGTGTGCCTCATCAATGCCAAAGCGAAGCAAATAAATTGGATCCCAGGACAAATCCAACAGCAACACACACGGAGGAGAGTTATCTGCACACTACCACTGTTTGATCATGCTGCTGCTACAAGTCAGAATTGTACGGGGCATAGGGTAGATGGATTGCTTCACAAAACAAAAGAGCAAACCAAAACCAGCATCACAATACCTCCACAACCACCTCAAGCAAAAAGGACGCAAACAAGAGAGAGGCCATCTTCAGCCCTCCTTCCTCCTCGTGATCCACTTCTACATCCTGCTATGATTACTCCGCCATGCCGCATCCCAGAGGGACAGCAGCCGACACCGGCGGAGTTGCGATCATACACGCACGTAAGTGAAACAAAAAATATTTATATACGCATCTTGTATTATCTACAAATTTTCTACTCCCTCCAGGATAACACGTTCATAAACTGCATTTTAAGGTGCTGTTTGGATTTATTTTCTTTTCTGCGACGCCTTGATCTACCGGATTATCTAATACCAAGACTAAAGATGCGATTGAAAGATGTAGAAAAGCAAGGGAATATTATAATGAATCGCCAGACGCTACCGGTTTTGGAATCAGGAAGACGGCTGGAAATGACAACCACAAGTATTTTGTTTGCGCCTTCCAAGGGATACACACATCTTCTGTTTCAGAGGGCAGCAGGAAGCGAAACAAAACATCGCAGAGGACGGGCTGCAATGCAAGAATGAGAGTGAAGGTGCAGGAGGATGGCACATGCGTGGCAGTGGACATTGAGTACAATCATAATCACCAGCTCATGCAAACTGATGATATGCTGGTGTTTTTGCACTCACAAGAATTATGACCCCACTATTTTGGAGTACGTAAAGCTCCTGTAGTACCATGATGTCAAGCACACAACAATCATGTCCATGCTATCTGAAAATGAAGATGGAAGCTACTTCCTAAGCATGACCGGACGAGACCTGCTAAACTAGTAAGTCTTCAAACTCCCACATACTGCAATGTAAAAAAGCATCCTAGCTCACAACCCTTTGCTAAATAAACAAATGCATGTTTGCATGTGATTTGCTGGAAAGCCATGAATGCAAGGAAAGCTGATTTGGATGATGTATTGAAACTTGTTTCATTCTTCAAAGACATGAAGGCGATAAATGATGAGTTCTTCTACGACATCCAAGTGGACAAGGACAAGTCAATTAAAAACATTTTATGGTCCAATGCAAGCTACCGAGGAGCCTATGAAGACTTCGGCGATTGCGGAACATTCGACACGACTTACAAGACCAACAGATTTCATATGCCCCTGGGAGTGTTTGTTGGAACAAACCATCAGTTGCAGTCAACGATATTTGCTGTTGCCCTAATAAGTCATTCAAGTGGCTGTTCGATACATTTCTATGGTGCATGAACAACAAGCACCCAACTTGCAGTCTAACAGCTGAGTTCAAATAAAAAACTCCTCAAGTTTCATCATCTTTTCAGTCTATGGGTCTGTATTGGGTATATTTTGTTTTATCTGAAAATAATATACAGCAAGCAGTTCAACCACTGTTAGCACATAAGTCCAACTAATAGTAGAAGAAAAGCAAAATTATCTGTCACATGTTTAGAAAATAATATACAGCAAGCAGTTCAACGGTTGTTAGCACAGAAGTCCAACTAACAGTAGAAGAAAGCAAAATTATCTGTCACATGTTTAGAAAAAACTAGTCATGAATGTGAAGTTCAAGCACAGGAATCATAGAAGTTCAAGGACAAAAAGATGTAAAGAAAAAAAACATGTAACATGTTCAGAAAAATATAGTTATTTATGTGAAGTTCAAGCACTGGTACCACAGAACAAGAACACTGCTGTAAGAAAATTTTGAGTGTGACACTACTAGGTAGTCCTACTGCTACCTCCTAAGTTCAAGCACTCGTACCACAGAAGTTCAAGAACACTTCCGTAAGAAAAAATACATGTGCCATTTTTAGATAGTCATATTGCTGCATGTGAAGTTCAAGTACTTGTACAACATAAGTTCACCATCAGTACAAAAAAAGAATCAAGTTTCATTTTTTTAATTCATGCAGACCAATGCCCATTGATGGCGAAAGCTATACCACAATTATTTCCAAACACCGTCCACAAGCTATGCCGTTGGCAAATCTTGAAGAAGTACAAGGAATACCTCGCGTCGTTGTAAAAAAAGTATAAAACATTCAAACAGGAGTTCACAGCTATATTAAACTGGCCACTGATGCCAACGGAGTTTGAAGATGCCTGGGCTAAACTCGTGCACAAGTACAACCTGGAGAACGACCAGATGATTATGCAGCTCTAGAGTGATAGGAAGATGTGGATTTCAGCATATTACAAGAACATTTTATGTGCTAGAATGACTTCCACACAATGAAGCGAGAGCATGAACCACGTGCTAAAGAAAGGGTTTGTCAAGGGGACCCAGAACCTACACAAGTTGGCTAGGCGGGTCAATGCTTGCATACAAACTCGGATGCAGAAGGAGAACGAGCAAAGAATGACCAGCATGGTATGATGACATGTACAAATCACCCCCATCATGTTCTGTTTTACCTTCAATATGTGCACTTTGAATTTAAAAAAATGAAACCCATGACTCGGCTTCGACTAATATCTCACTTTTTGACATGTGCAGACCAATCCTGTGACAAAAACAACTTACGACTACGAGGAAGACATGTCTATCAAGTACACAAGAGCCATGTACACCGAGATGAGGAATAGGATGAGAAAGGCAATGCTATTTCGCGCAAAGCATACAACAGAGCCCACTAAGTACCTTGTGTACTACCACAACAAGCCTGGCCATGATGATGAAGAAAGATTTTCCTGGTCAAAGCATGAATTCTAGGTTGTAGCTGACCCAGAGAATGAAATATACGAGTGTGCATGCAAGCTCTGGACACACACAGGTGAGCGAAAAAACAAGCTCATTAAATAGCTAGACTAGTAGTATCATATCAAATTTTATGAAACTCATTGCTGGCTCTCAAACTATGTATTCTGCAATCATCACAAAAATGCAGGCCTGTTCTGCCTTCACATCATGAACATACTTGACTACCTCAAGCCTGACAATTTTCCAAACAAGTATATCCTCAAACGGTACACAAAGACTGCAAGATCAGAACCAACCTTTGATACAAGGGACTACAACACAACCGCATCAGATGGCAGCTCAAGGCTATCGAAGCAAGACATCTTGCTGCAGCTGAATTTGGTGGTTAACAAGAAAGCGATGAGATGTGACCAGCAATATGACAGAGCATACTATGTTCTCAAGAGGCTTGTGGAAGAGCTTGATGCAATACATTCAGCAAATCAAGCGGATGCTGACGAAAGGATGGCTGAAATGCTCAACGCCGCCGTTGAAGCCAACCAATGCAAGCAGGGTGATGGCCAATCAATGGAGCAGCGACAGCAAGAGACGATGAAATTGTCGTTGTATTCTGTTACAAAGGGTAGGAAGAAAATTACTGCAGCAAAGAAAAGTGACAAGAGAGCTCAAATAAAGGCACCACCTACAGGAAGAGTCATCGTGCACGATGAGAACGGAGTGCCACTTGGACACAGGAAATGCAGTGTGTGCAACCAAGTTGCCGGACACAACAAGTTGACCTGTCCAACACTCTTGGAAAGAAACAATGCTGAGGAGGTCAAGCAACCCAAATCTCAAAAACAACAGCCCAAAGTTATGGAACAAACGAAGGGACCACACCCACAGAAAGCAAGCAGCAGGCTTTGTAGCATATGCAAGGAGTATGAACCACATAATGCAAGAACATGCCCGAAGCGCGCCGATGCTGAAAAGACAAGCAAAATGCCAGAGAAGAAACAGAAAACAAGACCTAGAGCCAACAACAAGAAGGTGGTGGAAGATGAAGAGGAAGACGAAGATGAAGACAACATCGAAGAAGAGGAAGACGAGGAGGAAGAGGAAGTGGAATGCGACGATGAAGAGGAAGACGACGATGAAGAGGAAGAGGACGATGAAGATGAAGAGGTACATGTCAAGCAAAAACCTCTACCACCAAAGCCTAGGAGGAGCGCAAGGCTCATGAACAATTAGAATAGGTCAATTAACACAATGGAAACTTATGTCATGTCAATGTGCAGAACATTATGTCATCCCCTGGTAATATACACTATGAAGTTCAAGTAATATTACTGCAGAAGTCCTGGTATGTTATGCCAGGAAGTGATGTGCTCGTGTTGTACCGCATGGAAGTGCAAGCAGTAATAAATTGAAAAACATGCATTGTGAAGTTCAAGTAATATTACTGAAGAAGTCCTAGTATGTTATGGCAGGAAGTGATGTGCTGGTGTTGTACTGCATGGAAGTGCAAGCAGTAATAAATTGAAAAACATACACTGTGAAGTTCAAGTAATCTTACTGCAGAAGTCCTGGTATGTTATGGCAGGAGGTGCTTGTGTTGTATTCCATAAAAGAGCAACCAACAAATAATCATACAGTTTTGAAGTTCATGTCAGCTTACAGAAGAAGTTCTGGTATGTAAAATCGATGTAGGAAAAGAATATGCTTAAAAAATAAAGTTTCGCCGCATAAACAACGGTTAGCAAGCCTATTGCAACGCGTTCAAATGTGAAGTTCTGCTTGGATACATGCAGAAGTTCATGTACAATGCCGACAAAGATAAACAAACATCAACAATATTTATGCACAAATTTACATATGAAATACGTTCGCACTTGAAAAACACAAAAAAACAAATACAGATTCTACGCAAAAGAATACATATTGGTTGGGTTGAAAATTACCAATACATTACACAACACAGAATATCCTCTCCATCTGAAACCAGCAGCCCAGCCACATCTCAAAGCAAAAGTTCAAGTCTACGATTATATGTTGGGGGCCCAAAAATAAATAACACCAAAAAAATCAAGGAGTTAAACCAAAACCAAGGCAGAAGTTCAAGTACATCTGTTGGGGCAAAAACATTCAACACATGGATACTGAAAAACGACGCAGTACATTGAAATTCACAAAGCCAAATCATTCATCACACCAAATGCATTTGTCCACAATATCAAAAGTAATAATGCTGCACCTATAGTAGATACACAAATCACTAAAAACATTCTTACAACCAAATCTTGACGGAATTGTTCCAATCATTCTCAAACCTAAAAATATGTACGAAATCAAATCTACAATGAAACTAATGCTTCGAATTCACGGGCCAAAGGACTGGATCTCTTTAGGGAGCTCTGAACGCATGACTTCATTCTTCTCGCTAAAAACCAGAGTGTGCATGAACTCAGCCTTCCAGTCATCTGCAGCAGCCTGTAAACAAAAGAAAGGTGAAGACGATGGTTTAGTAACGGATATCTAAAACCACAGCAGGAGCGTCACAACAAAAACACACAAGAAAAATCAAAAGGATGATGAGAAAAGAATAAAGACAGAACATACTTCCACATCACCAAAATCTTCAACAATTTCATCGCCGTCATACGAAGAGCTGAACTTCACGGCAAAGAAACCACAATCATTACTCTTCTGCTTCGAAACATGGATGAAAGACGGCCTCTTTGCAATAGTCACCCAGTTAGGCTGCTTGCTCGCCTTGTATGCAGCCTTGCCGTACACCTCCTCGAGCAACCCAACAAATCTCTTTATCTGCCGGAAATAACAAAATTAGATGAAGTCAAAAACATGTTAACCAAAATAGTTAAGTTCAGGTACATAAAAAAGTGACACTTGCATAAGAACCACCTAAACAAAATAGCAGAAGTTCAACTTCTAAATGATAGTCAGTTCAAGCAGTATTACCAAAACAGAGACAGCAACATATTTTGTCAACACAAGGCATAATAAACTTCGTGTCAAACAAGAGAATGTGAAAGGAGGTTCAGGCTAAGAAACACTGCCGATATTTTGACAGTCCCCGTGGAAACTCGATCACGACGTTTCCATATTATCGTAAGAAAGTGAATCAAGGATGTCAATGCTCCTACGATATCTATTCACCACGTATACACTGTAGTGTGCCATTGTGCCAATTGGCTTGAATAGAATCAAGAAAACCTGCCAAGAATGAAAGGACCGGTGAACACAAACTATAAAGCATATGTACTGAAGAACCGACATGAACAAAAACTTATTGACAAACTCAGCAAAAGGATGCACATGAAATTAAAAAAAGCAAGAGTTATGAAAAACTAACCAGCTTTGAGTTAAGAAGGTCTTCTTCCTTGCGAACAAACATTGGGAGGAGTTTAGCCGAATTTTTTGCATCGAACTTTGGAACTATTGCGGCGTAGAAATCATACTCCAGGCAGTACTGTGCATTCACCAAAACACAATTAAAACACCTCCCAGATGCCACTACAACAAAACTAAGGCAAAAAAAGGAGATAGGGGTGCAAAGAACTAAAACACAGATGAAGTAGGGACTAAGTACAACCACACAAGATTAGTGAATATCTCAGATGTCTCCGGCTTATCCTTCCACAAATTCATGAGATAATCCATTATGTCTCCTTCCATCTGCTGCCCGTCACCGAAAAGCCTATAAAGGGCATGTCCTGTGAGGTCAATCACATTCCCAAGGATGGTAAACATGCAGTAGCTTGTCTCGCAAAATACAAAAGGATGGTAAGAAAAATTAGAAGTTCAGATACAACAACAAACAGAAGTCCAGACACTATAACTCAAAAGGCAAGAGGAGACATAAAACAGAAGTTCGGATACTAGAAAAATGGCAGTTCAGACAATACAACAACAGAAGTTCAGACACTACAACTCCAAGGCAAGGGAGCGACAGATGAGGGTAACTCAATCAGAATACTTCTCCAGACCGTCTTTACTCAGCATGTACTGTTTCAACTTTCAGGCCTCGGATAGATGAGGGTAACTGTATTTTTTTCAGGGGAGCGACAGGAGAACGCCACTTCAAAGGCAATCTTGATGCTCGCTTGGAGGTAGTTATGTTCCCAGACTCAACTGTCGGTTTCCTCCTGGTCATCACATCATTCTTCCCACCTCTAACAGCAACAGTACCAGGAGCACATTTAACATTCTTCGGGTAAGCAATCTTCTCAAAATCATCATCGGACGAAATCACGTCTGCTTCAGCTGCTTCGACTGCATCAGCCTTTCTGTAGCAAGGGGTTTTTGGAGTACCACGAATACCACCAGCCTGCTCCCCCAACTTGGAAGGAATGAGGGTCTGAGGTCTATCATATTCTATCGGAGCTGTACTCATCGGTTCCTCCCTAGGCTGGTATTCCTGTGACCCGAGGAATGAGTAGTGGTAATCGGTCAAATCCAATGGATCCACTGTGAAAGAAAAAAAGAAGAGAAAACATCACCATTAAAATACAACTGAAGTTCAGGAACATCACAATGTGCAGTCCAACTAATAAAAGATGACATGGTTACTACTCAAGCTGACCTGAAAAAATTAGTTGAAGTAAAAAACTAAATGAAGTTCAGGCACAACTAGAGGCACAGTTCAAGATAAACCGATGAACTCGAAATCATTCACTACAGCTAACAAAAACCATAGAAAGGCATCATCTCTGAAGTTCAATTAGAAAATAAAATGCTCATGTCCATTTAAGCAATGGAAGGACAGAAATTAGTGAAACAAAACACACAAGCAAAATTAAAAAAGATAGAAATGAAGTTCATGTACAAAGAAAATGCTCCTCTCCTTCCGAAACTAGTAGCCCCGCCAGATCTCAAGTAGAAGTCCAAGTTTATATGAAGTTCAAGTAGAATAAAAGATGCAGTGCAGGTAAGCCGTCCAACTTCCAAATACTTACATGGGTAGTAGCCAAACAGAGATTGGAAGTCTGTCTCAAACAGATTAGAAGAAGCGATTGAGTACAGCCACGTCTTCCTGATATCGCTGATATTCTCATGGGAATAATTTGCAAGAACCCCGTCATGATACGAATTAACATTCGTAAGCATGAAGAATCCGCAGTCGATACATCCATCAAACGAAGTAAAAAGAATAGTGTTAGAACAGAAAAAGAAAGCCAACGAATTAAACACGTCGCAGCTTAAGTACAACTATAGTTAAACGGATGTGATAAAGAGAAAAAGTGGAACTCATACTTGTTTTGCTGTTGGGGGACATCAATCCAATCCAGAGGGAAATTGTCGATGCTAACAGGGCTGAAGGTGTCTCTCTATCGTTGGTGGCATCCTTCCAAAGCCTCTTGATGTTGTCGGTCATCCACCGAAATAGGCGTATCGCACATTCATCTTTTGGTCCATAGTAGGAATCGAGAAGCTGGAACCTTGAATTCTTCAGGTCACGGAATACCGACACCCAATGACCGACATCACCCATGGAAGCAGGAACCTCAGGTGGGTCAAAAGTAGGGAGAACAACCTAAAGCATCATAAACACACGAATCATTAAAAATGATAATTAAATATCAGAACGGTACAAAAGAAAAATAAAACAAATATTAACACAGTGGATCGCACTGCAAAACTAATACAGAGGCAAAGAACAAAGATATTGCATACCGAATCATGTGCATCCATGCTAGCTGGACCACTCACCATGAAGTACTTCCTCACACGGGAATCAAATTGACCTATGAAAATCTTGTCCTAAAATAATGCAGACAACACCAACATATGAAAAAATACAAAAATGAGACAAACAAGTTTTAACTAAAAAATGGTAAGGAAAAAACGGAAAAGAAATTAATGTATGGTTGACTTACACAAACCCAATACGGCAGGATGAGTTTGTCTGATCCCTGGTACTTCGCACGTAGACAGTAGAGTGCAATCTCATCCACATTAGACCGAAGCATTTCGCGAGGACCAAAAGATATTGTGACATCTTCAACAGAAGCTTCACACTCCTTGTTTTGGAACATAATCATTGATCTAAAACAAGCGAACAGAAAGTAAAAGAAGTTCAGCATCAGGAAACTCAGGAAGTTCATAACACATGTTAGCACAGAAGTTCAGCTATATCACAACAGGAAGTACTGTACGGCCAGAAGTTCAGCACCAGAGAAGTAAAAAACAAGAAGTTCAGGTACATAGAGTAGGGAAGTTTAGGTAAGAAACCACAGGCAATTTACAGGGGGTACGTGGATGATGTAAATATTGAGAAGCTGCACTCACCTCTTGGAACGATCATTCCTAAGCCTAGTTACAATGTAATAAAAGTCATCAACCTTCTTTCGGACGACAGCAAGGTCGCTATCTGCTCACCAAAAAGAAAATAGCAATTAACAACAACACTCAAAGCACATAGATTGACGACAGTTTCAATTAAGACCAACATTCAAGCACAAACATTCGAAACATAAGCACATCTCAGCTGCTACATCAGAAAGGATAAAACCACAGCATCATAGACATCACAACACATGCATTACAAACCTCCACCCACATAGAAAACAGGTTCACTTAACATTCTTTACAACCCACACGACAAACAACAAAACCAGAAGTTCAACTTAGACAACATAGGCAGTTCACAGGGGATATCATGGACTAAAGCAAACAATAAAGAGGGAAGGGGATGGGGAAAGAAGAGAGAAGCATGCTCCTCTCTTCATGGATCCCTGCCTAGACCAGTGGCAGCACTGGAATGATCAACCTCCTCTCCATAGCTATCGCTTTCAGTATCTTCATCATCGTCTCCACTAGACGTTGCAGCGTCGTCGGGAAGGACACCAGCAGCAGCTGGAGCAATCGGAGAATCTGAAACAAGAAAAACATTTGGTTGTGCCTGTACAGCATCAACATCAACTGATGGCTCTGCTGCAGGAGACTTCTCCGGGCTTCCAATAGCACTACCACCAGTTTGTACAGCAGACTCAACATGATCTTTCTCCAAAATGATGTCTACAGTTGTCTTGCCCTTCTCAGCATCAGAAACCTCAGCGCCAATGGACGACTGAGGTTTAGTCAGGACCACCCCGTCGGAGCAGACGGTGCCTGAGACGGACATGTCTGCAACTTTCTCTGGAGCAACACTAACATCATCATTCTGCTGCTGCAAAAAGAAACAAAAAGTCATTACAAAGGGCTGACTGAACCTCATGCACAGGGGCAGCAAGTCCATCTCAGGGGCAACAAGACAAATGGACAAGAAAAAATGGTACCTTATTTTCACTGCCATGAACCTCATCAACTAATACATCACTAGAGGGGCAAGGATCATGCACAGGGGCAGCTTCATGCACAGGATCATCTTCATGCACAGGTAAAACATCCTCCCTAACCCCAGCACCATCGTCAATAGCCTAGAAAATAATAATGTAGAAAACAAATACCTAATCAGCAAAAGTTCACATTACATAATAAGAGAAGGTCAGGTATCACAACTGGCACATAATGGAAGTCCAATTACAGTACACATAGCAGACCAGATATCAAACTACCATTAAGATACATAAGAAGACAAAAAGGGACATTCATCAAAGTAATAGAAGTTCAGGTGCTGAAGCACTTGAAGTTCAGGTCCTATAAACAGAGAAGGTTACCTAGGAAACACTAGTACCAAAAAGAAAAAAGACTAGAAAATAACAATGTAGAAAACAGATACCTAATCAGCAGAAGTTCATGTTACATAATCAAAGAAGGTCAGCTATCACAACTGGCACAACATGGAAGTCCAAATACAGTAAACATAACAGATAACATACAAAACTACCATAAGATACAAAAAGAAAAAAAAGGGCCAGTCATCAAAGTCATAGAAGTTCAGGTGCTGAAGCACTTGAAGTTCAGGTCCTATAAACAGAGAAGGTCACCCTATAACTGCATAACAATAATAACTCACAGCTAACAATGAACACTAGTGCAAAAGAAATATCAAAAGCCAACATAAACAAACCTCTTCGGTACGCTCCACATGGCCTCCTTCACGACCCAAACGAACGGGATCCTGCCTCTGAATCTCTCTCACAACAACACTCGCCTCATCTTCAAAAGGCTTGCAACGGACGTCCTGCATTTTCTTGAACAACACAAAACCAGCCCGGAGGTGGGAAGTGCTCTCACGAAGCTCAGCAAGATATTTAGCTTCAATCGACAACAGCTCCTTCGAAGACTCAGCATCAAAACTGTGGCTGGGAGGAAGAATCCCATCCACGCAACTAAGACGCTCAACCGTTGTCGGAACACGAGCCATCTCTCCACAAATAGTTTCTAGAAGTCCATCAATCCTAGAAAGGGAAATATTCACAGCATCGAACAAACTCTCGGAAGAAACGCCACCTGTAGCACTCACACGGGCAGAAGAACCTCCTGGATCTACAGGGGGCACCAGTGTTAACATCCCGCGAGAATTCAAATCTCGGAGAACTTCCACTACCTAGGCCAGCGGCACGAGGCATAGTAAGAACAAGACGTTCGATGACCCTAAAGAACACAACCTCAGCCTGTGTCTTCCACTGCATATATGAAAACAAAAATCAACACGTCGCAGAACAAATGAAAGAACATGGAAGCAGAAATACAGAAGACAGTAGCAGAAGTTCAAGTTAGTACCACAAGCTGATACTGAAAACAAAGACAATTACAAGGAAAAAAAGGAAGAATAATCAAATACACAAACTACACCAAAATTCCAATAATGCCTCACAACATGTATCTCAAACATGTATCTCACAAGTCCAACTATGTCTACATAGGCAGTACAACCATGTATGACCAGAAGTTAACATGCTTTCGAAAATGTTGGAAATTTACATAGCAGAAGTTCAACCATGCATGTGCAACAACAAACTTTAGCTTATTTCATATGAATATATCCAGAAGTTCACATATGTACACAAAGGCAGTAATACCATATAAGCCAAGCAGTTCAGCTAATTTACTCGTCTATATGAACGGAAGGTCATCTATGTACATAGCGAAGTTCAACCATGCACACAAAGCGTACTAACTACGACGTAAAAGAAGAAACACTCACGGTAGTCTCCCAAACACCCAGTTATTAGGTCGTCATCACCTTTCCTGACCAAGTCAGCCGCAGCGAGCTCAAGAAGCTTGGCCTGATCCATGTAACTGATGCGAGGCGTCCTCAAGTTAACATTAGGCGTCTTGCCAATGATAAGGCGGTCCAGGTACATAAGAAGCGGCGCAATGGCACAACCTGTGACGGCTTTTCCTCTGCTAGTACCTTCCTGATACCTAACAACAAGACACTTGAAGGTCATCAACAACCAAGCGGCGAGAGTCCATATCGCCATATCCTCAAACACAAGATTCTCAGCCATTGCTGCCTCCCTGGACACTCGTGTAGACGTTCCAGGGATAACCACCTTCATGAAAACAATCAGGTAAAACACCTGCAGAGCAAGATCATCCTTCGTCTCATCCTTCACAAGTTCCGCGAGGATATTCCACAGATCCTTTGTCTTGATGTCGTCACTCCTAGCATACCTAAGCTTGCCCTTCAACCTCATAACAACATCTTCAAACCCATCACTCGAAGGCCTAGGAGGGGTACGATTACCTTGAGGGAATCCAAACAGATGGTGAATAGCATCACTTGTAATACGCAGAACCTTGTTCGCCTCACCCATGTCCAGAATCATGGTTGCAGGGTCAATCCTCGTGTAGATGTTGCCCATCAAAGGACGAGAAATGTTGGAATCAACCTTCAAGTCAAACACACAACCAAAACCGGCCTTGATAACCCTCGTCTTGTGCCTAAGCCGTAGCATTTTCACACACATCTTCACCTCTCCTAGTGAGCAGCGAGCCGTCTTGTTAAAACGTTTCGCCTCACGTCCTCCTTGGCCACCTTCTTCGGGCACTTTGCATCCTCTCTTCCTCCTCTCAAGCCGCTCCACAAGCTGATACTGGAAAAATGAGATACACAAGCTACACCAAAATTCAACTAATGCCTACAAAATTACACACTCGGTACATTTCAGAAGTCCAACTATGTCTAAATAGGCAGTACAGCCATGTATGACCAGAAGTTAACATGCTATCAAAATGTTCAAAATTTACATAGCAGAAGTTCAACCATGTACAACAAGGCACTAATCAAACACGAATACCAGAAGTCCAACTATGTCACACAGGCAGTACAACCATGTATGACCAGAAGTTAACATGCTTTCAAATTGTTGGTAATTTACAAAGCAGAAGTTCAAACATGTATACCAAGGCAGTAATCAAACATGTATCTCAGAAGTCCAACTATGTCTACATAGGCAGTACAACCATGTATGAACACTAGTTAACATGCGTTCAAAAATGTTGGGAATTTAAAAAGCAGAAGTTCAACCATATACACTAGGGCAGTAATCAAACATGTATACCAACAAGTTAAGCTAATTTCTTCATGTTTATACTCAGAAGTCCAACTATGTACACAAAGGCAGTAATACCATAAAAGAAAAGCAAGCCGGCTAATTTATTCGTCTATATGGAGATGGAGCAGAAGGTCACCTATGTACGCCAAGGCAGTGCTAAAAACAATAAAACTACAGCAATAGCGACAAATGCTCTAAAAAATAGTAAACATGAGACATTAATACCTGATTAGCAGCAGCATCATGATCTACGTCGTCCTCATCATCAGCATTGAAATCAGCATCATCCTTGTCCTCTAGATTAACACGAGAACGCTTCTTCACACCCTTGTTGACCTTTGCAGGTGGAACCTTGCGCTTCACGCCACATTTCTTCCCCTTACCAGATGCACCATCACCAAGCGAAGAAGGTGTAGGCGCAACAGTGGCAAGCACACGAGGACTACAGCGTGGCGTACTACCAAGGCCTAACCCTTCATCTCCAACAACTTCTACAGGCCTTGAAATACGTGGGCTCTTCCGAGGAGTAACTGCACCAACTACTAGCTTCCTCGCAGCAGTCTTCTTGATTTTCTTCTTAACAGGGACAACCGTGCCATCACTACCACACGACACGTCTTCCTCAATACTGAGCTCAGCCGCACGAACAGATCTAGTAACATCAGAACCTTTCTCAAGGCGGGCCGCCCTCTTCTTGTCAAAATCTTCTTGCTTCTTCCTCTTACGTCGGTCCTCTAGGAGAAGCTGAAGAGGCACATCCTCGGCTTGCGTGACAGGTTCAGTGCCATCAACAGACTGCGACTGCGTCTCTGAGATCTGAAGAGAGCACAAAGGATCCTGAACGGAATCACAACCTTTGACTGACGGAGCCTCCTCCTCAGAAGCAGCAGGGGTTTCTGATAAACCCAAATCAGATAAAACATCATTGATGGTGTTCAAAGCTTCCTCCTATGTGGACACATCTGCAAACAACACAAAAAATCGGAGCAAAAAATAAAAAAAGTCAGGCACAAAAACAAAAACAAACGACATGAACAAGCTAAAAAACATGGCTCAAAACTTTAAAATGAAAAGAAAAGGGGTTTCACATACTAGGTGAAGCAAGAGCTGCAGAAGCAAGATCCTCAAGGCTTGAAAAATTCTCAAGGCTCGAAGCAACCTCAGCAATCACAGTCAAAGGGATAATGGGTGATTTAGCCGCATCAGATATTGGAGCATCAGTATTGACCTCTAAAGCTCCATCTTGATCGCAGGCATTTTTTCAGAACTATTCAACTCATCACCAACTACAAAAAATGCAAGTAAAAAGGCAGCTGAGTTCTAATCTGCAATCCTACACCAAAGGGACTTCTACTTTTACAACAATGTCCAATACCCAGAAGTTCAACAATACCTAACAAAGCAGTAAACACAAAAAACAAACTAAAAAATCTACAAACTAAATATAAAAACAATCTACACCAGAGGGGCTACTACATATATCTTGAATGTCTAGAAGTTCAACGATACTTAACAAAGCAGTAAAACAAAATGTGCATAACAGAAGAGCAACCAAATTTCATTACATTCAAACAATAATTAAAACCAGAAGTTCAACTACGTGACCCAAGCAAGTAGCACATAAAAAAGACGTAGCATGACCACAAATAGTATTTCACAGGCAAACTAAATATCAATACCATGAACATGATAACAAGAAAACAAAAAACAAAGATATACACTTTAAATATGAAATGGCACACACATAAACTATGTGTAAAATGCATACACACAAACCTTGTTAGAAGTTCACACTACTAAGACTGGCAGTCCAACATAAAAACCAAATGAAGATATGGGCAGACATATATAACAATACTACTATTTAAAATACAAGATACAACTACATTAATATACCCGGAGAAGATTTTGAAGCCATGACAACACAGCCGCCTCGATGAATGCAACTCCAAACACTAGAACAACTTGTAAACACAGAAGATTGATTCCATATATTTAGCAAGTAGAAAAATGTCGGTGTACTAAGGTAGGGGTACCTCAGTACCCCAACTTGTGCACGGGCAGCCCCAGCTCCCCGCAACCAGATCCATCAAATGCTTGCCGGAGATCATCTCCGCTCCACACCAAGCCGTTCAAGAACAAAGTATATAAGATAGAAACTCAAGACCCGGCAAGAGGAGCTTGCCGGAAGGCCATTCCGGCTCAAGGCTACGTTACTCCTCTGAGATCCCGGCGAGAGGAGCTCGTCGGGAGGACCGTAGATCACATCACGGAAGTCACGCCTCGGCGCCCAGCGCCGGGCGAGGACCCGAGGCGGCAAGTCACGAGCCCGACAAGCCCGGGCCCGGCAAGATCAAGGCCCGGCAAGGAGCTTGCCGGGAGAGCTGTGCTCGTGCCCGCCTCCACTCATTTGCCCACGCGTCGCCTCCAGCCTTCTCCGAGAGACGCGTGGCGGGTGGTCAGACTTGCATGAAGAATGCGGTGGCACTCCACGGTGGTGGCTACGCCGCCGTGGCGAAAAGAAGCAAATGGCGGGAGCTTTTGGGGCGACGGCGACGGGCATTTAATGCCCTTGTCCCCTCTCAAAAAGTAGGTAGAAAGCATCTTTGAGCTGCCTTTGTTCCGCACTATTCCAACTACCACCTCTTTTACGTTTTACCCCTCTACCTCACGTTGACACTGTCGGTGACCCTTGCCCTATAAAAGGAGGCCCATGCACAACGTGGGGGGTTCCAACCGTCGCTATTCTCGCGAGGGGTTCGACTCGTTGCAACTCTCACGCTCGGGAAGCCACTCATGTAGCTCTTCAAGCTCCGAAGCACAATACAACACAATGCAGCAATGGGGTTTCTGCGACGATCGCGGCCGGCTGGGTAAAAATCCCAGCGTCGCCTCGATCTGCTCTCCGCGCTGCCTCCGCCCGTGTCAACACACGAAGGGCCCGGCCCCATAGGTGCGCGCCACCCATCCGGCGCGACATCTCGGCGCGCCCGGTAGAAGCGTCGAGGTTATCGCGAACTGATCCGGCGTTCGCGCAAAGACTCTTCATCAACCTCTCCAGCCGTTCGGCCAGCCTTCATCGACAATCGCATCATGGCCCGAGACGAGAGCTTGAGGGTCGCAGACCATCTCCGTCTTCCCCGCCGCCACCGGAGCCGACGGCAGGCGGAGGAGACGCCGGTGGAAGGGTGGACACCGGCGAGGGTGCTCGCGGTGCCACCAGATCCAAGGACAGGGCGGAGGACCACGCCTCGGCCTCCGTAGACCCACGTCCATCCCAGCGCACTACCACCCAGCGGCGCCGTGCCACAGAAGATGGTGCCCGCATGCTGGGGCTAGAACATGCCGGGGGCTCGCGGGATGCTCCGGACTGCTGTCCGAGCATGAGCAAAGCGAAAGTGCCGGGACAAGACCCTGCTCCTCCTGTCGCTATTAGGAGTCCGAGCACGGCCCGTTCCTCGCGCCGCTCGCTCCCGCTCCCCTACGCTCCGCAAGCGTATCTCCACGGCGCTTCTGCGATCGCCGAGGACGCGCCATCGAGCTCTAAGTCCGGCAAGGGCGGCTCTGGTGCTTACTCCGACGAGCGCAGCTCCTCGGAACGCTCTAAGCCCGGCGAAGACAGCTCTAGCGTTCGTTCCGGCAAATGCACCTCCCGGAGTGCGCCGCCCGTCGAACGCACCATTGGGCACCTCCGGTGGTGCGAGGAAACAAGAAAAAGAAAAAGCTAAGTCGCTCGCGCCGCCGTGCGAGCACTCCTTAATATCATGCTTTTTATTCGTTATATCCCTCTCGCATTTGTCGTTTGTGCCCAAACCTGCACGCCGAGGAGCTGCTTGTGGATAGCCGCACCCTTACTTCGCTCAACACACTCAGCGAGTAAAAGAACGGCGGCGACCAGCCGCACCCTCGTTTAGTTCGAGTCCGCTCAGCAAGTTAAGCGCGTCGCGAACTAGACACGGCAAGGTTGCTTGCGGAAGCGACGCCAGCCAGCGGGCTGCTGATGTCCCAGACTCGACAAGCGCGTTAAGCGCCGCAAGTTCCTCGGCGTGGCGGCGCACAAAGGATGCTGGGTAGAGGGTGTAACGTTGCAAGCCTTGCCGTGAGATGCCCTTGGTATGGGAGGCTTGGGCGCAAGAGGAGCCAAGTCGTGGCCCGATTCGTACTTGTTTTGTTTCCGAGTCCGCTCAACAAACACAAGTGTGCTGCAGCACCCTTATCTTGCTTCGAGCCACGCTCGACAAGTTAAGCGTCAGAATCGGCCCGACAAGGTTGCTTGCGGGCGACGCCACCAGCGGGCTGTCCCGCGGTCACTAAGCGTGTCCCCGGCAAGCTCCCCAAGAGCGTGAAGTACAAACATCTGAAGGACAAAGCCCGACATCGCCTTGCTTAGCCAAGATTTATATACACATACATGTGCATTGAGCAATCGCATATCTACCTCAGCTATTTTCATGGCTAAAATTGCAGCAACAAGGGAGAACCAAAAGACCACACCAGCGCCTAAGATCCGGCAAGCCCGGGTCGCCGGGGGCTGCGATTGCCAAGGCTCTCCCTCGGCAAGCCAGCCCCGCTGGGGGCTGCGAACGCCAAGATTCGTCTCCGGCAAGCTAGAGTTGCTGGGGGCTGCTATTTCAGATAAGTTTTTCATCCCTCGTCATGCATCCTCTCATGGACCGGGAGATGCGGGACTGCGTCTTTGAACGATCGTGTCTTGTAAAAACCCGTACGTGGAGGAACCGAGTCGCGACCCAGTTGCGTGCTTGGTTTGTTTCCGAGTCCGCTCAACAAACCCAAGTGTGCCGCTGCACCTCTACCTTGCTTCCGAGCCTGCTCAGCAAGATAGACGTCGCAACTGGCCCGACAAGGTTGCTTGCCGGAGTGACACCACCAGCGGGCTGTCCATGGTCGCTAAGCGTGTTCGCCCGGCAAGCTCCCGATAAGCGTAAGCACATACAAAACGCAGATCAAGTAAAAGACTCGATCCGCAAGCTTTCCTCTTTTCATTAAAAACATCCAATTTAGTACAAGTCCATGGGGGATGAAAAACATGATAGAGAGGATTACAAGTTCTTAAATGCAGCTAATGCCCGAGGGCTTACAATCTGAAAAGATAAAGTGCCCGTGATCCCTCTCCTGTTTCTCTGTTCAGGAGTTCAGGAGGTAGGTCAAGGAGCCCCCGGCAAGATAGGCTTGCCGGGGAGAGAAGACCCCGGCAAGAAGAACAGAAGATGAAGACGAAGGGAGAAGTGGGTGAGTGTGGCCGTTGTGCACCCCTTCCGCCCTATTTAAAGGGGCGGGGTGGGGACTCAACCGCCCCGCTCGACCAATCAGGAAGCGAGAAGGCCAGAGGAGCGGGGCCGACTCGCCCTCTCCGCCCCGTGGCGGCTCGGTCTCCCACCTTCGCCGCCCACGACCCCCGTGCATGAGGGCCGCGTGGCGAAAAAGCGGAGCCAGAGCGACAGGTGAAGCGACCCCGCTCTGCGCCACGATCACGGGGTGGATGCCTTAAAGGCTGCATGCGCCGCCCACTCCTCCCACGACACCGCAATCAACGCGTGCCGTTGCGGGGAGGGGAGACGACAGATCTGTGATGGATTCGACGCGCCCGGGCTTCAGCGCGCCCGTGCCTTTGTCTTGGGCCTGGCCCAACAGCGCTCGGCACCGTGTATGGCCCAGGCCCGGGGGCTCCTATCGGTGTACTAAGGTAGGGGTACCTCAGTACCCCAACTTGTGCACGGGCAGCCCCAGCTCCCCGCAACCAGATCCATCAAATGCTTGCGGAGATCATCTCCGCTCCACACCAAGCCGTTCAAGAACAAAGTATATAAGATAGAAACTCAAGACCCCGGCAAGAGGAGCTTGCCGGGAAGGCCATTCCAGGCTCAAGGCTACGTTACTCCTACAGATCCCCGGCGAGAGGAGCTCGTCGGGAGGACGAAAGATCACATCACGGAAGTCACGCCTCGGCGCCTTGCGCGCCGGCGAGACCCGGGGCGGCAAGTCCAGAGCCCGACAAGCCCCGGGCCCGGCAAGATCAAGGCCCGGCAAGGAGCTTGCCGGGAGAGCTGTGCTACATGCCCGCCTCCAGCTCATTTGCCCACGTCGCCTCCAAATTCTCGAGAGAGACGCGTGGCGGGTGGGCTGTCTTGCATGAAGAATGCGGTGGCACTCCACGGTGGTGGCTACGCCGCCGTGGCGAAAAACGCAATGGCGGGAGCTTTTGGGGCGACGGCGACGGCATTTAATGCCCTTGTCCCCTCTCACAAAAGTAGGTAGAAAGCATCATAGCTGCCTTTGTTCCGCACTATTCCAACTACCACCTCTTTTACGTTTTTACCCCTCTACCTCACGTTGACACCTGTCGGTGACCCCTTGCCCTATAAAAGGAGGCCCATGCACAACGTAGAGGGGGTTCCAACCGGTCGCTATTCTCGCGAGGGGTTCGACTCGTTTGCAACTCTCACGCTCGGGAAGCCACTACTGTAGCTCTTCAAGCTCCCGAAGCACAATACAACACAATGCAGCAGTAGGGTTTTACGCGACGATCGCGGCCCGAAGCTGGGTAAAAATCCCCCGCGCGCGTCGCCTCGATCTGCTCTCCGCGCAGCCTCCGCCCCGTGCCGAACACACGAAGGGGCCCCGGCCCCATAGGTGCCGCGCCACCCATCCGGCCGCGACAAAAAACATACAACAAAATGCAAAAAAGGAAACTGAATCAAACCCTAGAACCAACTACAAACAACTAGAACTAACAAGTATGAATAGATGACAGTAGCACATATAGGCAAGCACAACAAAAAACGTATCCAAAAACTAACTACAATGTCACAAACATAATCTAGACCTCCAAATCCACAGCACTAATGCCATCGATACAACAGATCTAGCATCACCAATCACACCACAACCTCTCTGACATGCACCTGACTGCTAAAATCAACAAAGGGGAAATGAAAATCCACACACAAGCATATCACAAACAAATCTGGCCACGGGGGAATGCATCCAACCACGACACGCCCAAGAACCCTACCTAATGTCCCACCAAACCATCAGAAAAAGGGGGTAGGAGGCGGACACGAGAGCAAACAGTGCAAACAGGGACGGCCTCCACAGATCTGGCGAAAGTGAATACAAGCATTAGGGGGGAGGGGGCGGGGGGCAGCGTTTGTACCTCTCCAAGCACGAATCCGCGGTGGTTCTTCACTCCCCACGACGCCACGCACAAGCAGTTGCCGCCCTCGCTTCAGAGCAGAGGAGAGCGGGCTGGGCGAGGGAGAGCGCGGCGCGGGGGAGTAATAGGAGCGGGGGAGTGCGCCGGTTACTCCACTCGCGAGGCCAGGGGACAGGGGCGGAGAAATCGGGGGGAGTTGCAGTTGAAGGAGGCAACGGAGCGACGAAGAGGGGGGAGAGAGCGAGCGACAGAGGGAGAGGAATTTTCTGACAGGTGGTGGCGAGGGAGATGGCCAGTTAATGCCTATCTATCGTGGGACTTGCAGCATCACCTAATTTACAGTTTTACCCCCCAATAGCTAAAATAGTAAATACATGTGTAGATAAAATAAATGCACCATTTGGATGCATCTATGTTGATAAGATAAGATCACAAAAACAACACAACTGATATCCTCAAAACCAAAAATAGATGGCAAATACACTACTAAAGGAAGAAACATACATACATAAATATGCCCCTAAAAAACAAGAGAAAAGAAGTTCAAAAAATAAAGAACAGAAGTTCAAGTACTCTAATAAAAGAAGTAAAGCAATAAGAATAAATAAACCATAAAGAAAGAAAAAGAAGAAGTTCAAGTACAAAAACAGATGAAGTTCATATCTAACCCTAAAAACCCTAACATAGATAGTGGGGTCATGGATGTGACGGACTAGCCTCAAGATGCGCACGCCGGCAGCAGCGTCTGCCGCCTTCTTCAACTCGTTCTGTCTCGGCCTCGCGAGGGGAGGGGGTCCCGACCGCCCTCCCCCCTGCTCGGCCTCGCGCTACCGCATTGCTGCGCGCTAGGATTTGACAGGACGCAATGCGGTTATTCTATTTCCACCCCTCACCGCACGCAGCCTAAACCCTAAAAACCCTAAGATAGATAGTGGGGTCACGGATGTGACAGACTGCCTCCGCATGCGACGACGTGGCACGCCGGCGTCGCCGCTTCCAACTTCGTTCTGTCTCGGCCTCGCGGGAGGAGGAGGTCCTGACCCCCTCACCCCCCTGCTCAGCCTCGTGTACCGCATTACTACACGCTAGGATTTGATAGGACGCAATGCGGTTATTCTGTTTCCACCCCCACCGCACGCACCCTAAACCCTAAAAACCCTAAGATAGATAGTGGGGTCATGGATGTGACGGAGTCGCCTCCGCATGCGATGACGCGGCACGCCGCGTCGTCGCTTGCTCTGGCTCGTTCCTGTCTCGGCCTTGCAGGGGGGGAGGGGGTCCCGAACCCCCTCCCCGCTCCCTGCTCGGCCTCGCGCTACCGCATTGCTGTGCGCTAGGATTTGACAGACGCAATGTGGTTATTCTGTTTCAACCCCCCCACCGCACGCACCTAAACCCTAAAAACCTAAGATATATAGTGGGGTCACGGATGTACGGACTCGCTGCGCAAGCGATGGCGACGCTGCACGCGCGTCGTTATCGCTGCTCGCTCATTCCTCCTCGGCCTTGCAGGGGGAGGGGAGGGGGTCCCTCCCCCCTCCCCCCCACCTTGCTCAGCCTCGCGCTACCGCATTGCTGCGCGCTAGGATTTGACGGGACGCAATGCTGTTATTATGTAGCTCTGAAAGTCAAGATGAGGGATCGTGCGTGGATGTACGCCGGTCACACTGATAAGAACAAATGGATCACTAAATGGTTTCACAAAAACCAAGGGGTTTGTGCAAGCCGCATTTGCAAATGGCCATATGAAAACCTAGTGCCCCTGTTTCCGGTGCGGTAATTGGGAAAAGAGGACACATGCTGAAATGGGCAAACACCTACAGAACAGTGGTTTTACGCCCGATTATACGGTGTGGACAAATCATGGTGAGTCTGCCCAACGTGACCGAGCTGAGGTGGATCGTCATTGCACCGACGAGCATGGTACCGGGATAGAATACATGGTGTAAGACTATGATAATGCTCGGGATTCGGACGAGGAAATGTTGGAATCTGCAAAGGCCTTCAATGAAATGTTGGAGTCTTCAAAACGTCAGCTCCACGAGCACACTGAGCTTTGTCAGTTGGATGCCATCTCACAAGTAATGGCTCTGAAGGCGTTTGTGTGAATTACTAATTAAAGGGCTAAAGCTAGCATGATGAATGAATTGCATGAATCATGAAGCAAACCACATACCCAGTTCCGCCCGAACTGATATAACTTGGAGCTGCCTTGATGGTGTGGCACACCTTCCATTTGGGCATGTTTATCCTTGGCCTCGTTGTGGAGGGCTAGCCATTCTTTTGAGCACCACTCATTGACCAACACCTCCCAACAATCCATCCGATCCGCACACCATCTCGGAGGCACCTAGGTTAGCAAATAGAAACTTGAGCGCTACGGCTATGAATTACTAAATGAAGGAAGTAAGTACAAGGCCTTAAGAATTACCTTCATGTACGCCTCCTTACTCAAGAACTTCTCGCGGCACGCCGGCTTGGTCTTCTTGATACCACGCGAGGCGTACGAACAGCCTGCACCCGAGCCTCGTGCTGTAAGTTCTGTAGTAGGCGCTTGCACGTTATCGATAACATTTGCCGCTTCCTCCTCGTATCCCTCTTTACACCTGTAGAATGTCTGCAATCAAATGAGACAATATTGATTAGTATAATTAATAACTAGCTAGTTGAAGATTTTTAATTGTGTAAAGGAGAAATTACCCAGAACTTTCTGATCACCACGTCTGCCCTCGTCTTGCACAATACACAGTCGATAATCTCACCTGGCGGGGCCGAGGAAGCCAAGTAGTGCTCCCAGCTCAATCCAAGCTTTGGAAGCCGACCCTCACCAGGCAACATGACAAACCCCAGGAAGTTTTCCCGACAAAGAACTCCAAGGACAGAGTTCGGCCGCCGGACACTATGATGGTGGTCCCAACCCCTGCAGCATGACAAGGCCAACGCATTAGATATTTGAAGAAACGTGAATGTAGAAGGTACAAAAAGATTAAATGCACTTACCTCTCTCCATCAGGGAAAATCAACCACCTCTGCTCGCGGGTCACCGGCACGGATGGGAACCGTGTACAACCACGCTGGTAGACAGTGCCACCCTTCTCCTCAATATTAGTCGGCTCCCCGCCATTATCAGCATGGCCACTCGGCCCCTCATGCTGATCCGGCCAGGTACCCCATCCAGACGTGTGCTCCTCCGGGGTCTCGTGGGCCGAAGGCCCGTCGACCCGAGGCTCGTAGGCTGAAGGCCTGTGGACTGGAGGCTCATGGACCGGAGTCCGTGTAGCCTCCTCCTCGGACGAGTCCACCGTAGCAGTCACGTGCTCGGGTGAAACAGCTGGGTGTGGCGGCGAGGAAGGTGCCCTAGCAGTCACCCTACCTCCTCTCCCGCGACCACGTGCTCCAGCTCCTCTCTTCTTCCCTTCCTTACCTCGTCCCCTGCTGGGCACCGTAGTCGACGAAGAATGGCCCGGCGGTGTTGTCATACTGTCCAGCAACGCTCGGCGGAGAGGTGCGCGTGGAATGGAAGACCTCCCACCACGCACCAACGAAGAAGGTGCCTCGGAGCGCTCTCGACCAGCGCCCACCATCTTTCAACACCTGCCATGACAAAGTGTAAACGAAATTAGTACAACACAAAAAAATACCTACATGAATAATAATATGTATATCACTTAAGTGTATCATCGTCAAGTACAACATAAAAAAATTGAATACCTGACACTACTAATAATCTCCATCAGTATCATCAATAAATGCATAATCATCATCATCACTATAGTCAATGACGGGATCATAGGGTTCAGTGGCATCAACATGTGGAAGGCCACCTTGACGTAATCGATCAAGCATTGACAGGTCATCCGCAATAGTAACCTCTTCTTGTTCCGGCTCTTCTTGTTCCTCCTCTTGGGTGATGTCGGATTCACTGTCGCTGTCTACTTCAATGTTTTGGGGTGAAGTATAGCGGCTCTGGAAACGCTTTTTGGAAAGACGTGTCTCTTGGAAGAATTCTCCTTCATATGTGTCTGGGTTAATGTAAGGTTCATAATCCTCTTCCTTTGGGGGAGATAGTCTAGCACGTAGTGGCACTTCATAAACGACATCCGAACCTTTCAGATTTGGATTAGTTTGGCAGGCCCACGGTAGATAGAATACTTGGGTCGCCTATTGAGCCGTAATATAGACATCAGGAACATCTAAATGGGTGCTTTGTTTGATTTTAACTAGCCCTATATGTTCATGAGTCCTTCTAGTCTCCTTCGGCTAAAACCAATAACATTTGAAGACTACGACATTCGGTGGGTTTTCACCATAGAATAGAAGTTCATAAATTGCTTCAACTCTCCCATAATAATCGGTACCTCCTTCGCCTATAGAAGATACACAACAATTTGTAGACTTTCGGTCGGCCATAGATAGCTCTTTGCCATAGGTACGGAAGCGATAACCGTTGATGTCGTATTTGTCAAATATACGGACCTTATAGTCAAAACCATTAGCGACCTGTCTCAATTTGGCGTCCATAGACTCTGAATCAGCCTACAAGTTTAATACGAAAGGATTGTTGCATTACGCACATATTAGCGAATGAAATGAAATTGTCTAATAGAAATTACCGTTTGTTCGAACCAAGAGATAAACCGGGATAGCCGCCTCCTTGCTTTGCGATAAGCTCATACTCCTCAACGGAACCCTTTTGGATCACCGCTCCATACGAGAATATGGCGACGTATCGGCTGTATGAAATATCCAGGAAGAAGAGCGGTTCAAAGGAAATAGAAGTTGCAAAAAAAATGTACCGAGAACTTACTGGATGTACGGTCGCACTTCTATCAGGTTGTTGAAGATATACAACGAAATGGTCCGCCATTCTCCGTTATCCAAAGATACTGGATTTGAAACACTGGCTGGTGCGAGATTCCCTTTGAATAGGCTGAGGTTGGATCCACCCTTTTTATGGTCGTCAGCATTGTACCGAGGCTTCGGATTATGCAAATGATGATTTTTGGCTTCGTAGTGTGCTGTCATGAAGTTTGCCGCCTCCTCAGTGATGAATGCCTCAGTCATCGATGCTTCAATTCTACATTTATTTTTACATTTTTCTTGAAGCGTCTTCTGCATCCTCTCAGTTGGGTAGCACCAACGATTTTGCACGCTCCCCCCCCCCAATCTTGCCTCGGTTGGGAGATGCAAAATCAAATGCTGCATTGGATTAAAGAAGCCCGGTGGAAAGATCTTTCTAACTTGCAGATCAACTCTGGTGCCAACTCTTCTATTTCTTCTAGCACGCCAGGCGATAGTTCTTTCGCACAAAGAACACGGAAGAAATAGCTAAGTTCTGCCAGTACTAGCCATTCGTTCTCAGGGATGAAGCCACACAACATCACCGACATTACCCGCTCAATCCATATGGGCCAATCATGACTCTTGAGACCAAATATCTTCAACTTATCAAGATTCGCTCCCCTCTTTAGATCCGCTGCATACCCATCAGGGAACATCAACTGTATTTTCACCCACAAGATAATTTCCCTCATAGCTGGCCTTCCAAGATTGAACCATGCCTTTGGCTTCGTCCAGTTCTGCTTTCCTTTCGATTCTTTCATGTTTTGGCCTATCACATAGGGCCTCCAGATCGACTCTAGCCTTAGTATTATCCTTTGATTTCCCATCTATGCCGAACAATGTACCAAAAAGTGCGTCAGCGATATTCTTCTCAGTGTGCATCATGTCGATGTTGTGTGGGCAAAGGAGGTCTTTGAAGTAAGGCAGATCCCATAAGCATGTCTTGTGAGTCCATGCATGCTTAGAATTATACCCCTTGAAGTACCCTAGATCCTCTGGATCTGGCTCGAGAGTGTTTAACTGATACAGGGTCTGTTGGCCTGTCAACGTAGGTGGTGCAGAGTTTTTGACAACTCGACCTCTAATGAAGTTCTTGTTGTCTTTCCTGAACTTATGTCGAGGATCCAAGAACTGTCTATGCATGTTGAAGCAAGAAAACTTGCGACCGGCCTGAAGCCAATGAAACTCAAGAGCTCCCTTGCATGTGGGGCACGGGAACCTTCCATGCACACACCAGTCAACGAATAGCGCATACGCCGGCAAGTCATGCGTCGAGTACATGTACCAGACACGCATTATGAAGTTCCGTTTGCTTTAGGTGTCGTATGTCTTGAACCCATTATCCCAGGCTTCTTGCAATTCGTCCTTAAGCAGCTGCATGTACACATTCATATTTTTTTCCGGATAGTTGGGCCCTGGAATTATCAACGTCAGGAAAATGTTCTTTCTTTGCATGATCTGTCCGGGGGGAGGGGGGAGATTGAGTGGAAAGACAAATACGGGCCAACAACTGTATTGGGCTACCGTCATACCAAACACAATGAACCCATCCGTGCTGATGCCGACTCGAGAAAGCCTTGGATCTGCCGCTTTGTCAGCATTTAATTAATCAAACTTTTTCCACGCAACACCGTCTGATGTGTGTACCATCATCAGATTCCCATCTGCATCTAGTTCGGTTCTTTTGCCTATTTTGTGCAATCTCATCTGTCTGGCCGTCTCTTCGACCATGAAAAGACGTTGAAGTCTTGGTATGATTGGCATATACCGAAGAACACTAACAGGGATTTTGGTATGTGTCTTCTCACCCATACTGTTGTCTACCACAACATACCTGGAAGACTTGCAAATGGGACAATAGTTCGAGTCCGCATAGTCAAGCCTAAATAAGGCACATCCTTTCTCACAGCCATGTCCCTTCTCATAGGGCATCTTCAGTGCACGGAGGATTTTGTCTGACTGGTATAGGTTTGCAGGCATTGCATGACCTTTGGGTAGAAAGCGTCCAAATACTGTCATCATTGCGTTGTAGCATTCTCTACCCAAGTTGAACTGAGCCTTCAGAGCCATTACTTGTGAGATGGCATCCAACTGACAAAGCTCAGTGTGCTCGTGGAGCGGACATTTTGAAGACTCCAACATTTCATTGAAGGCCTTTGCAGATTCCTCCATCTCCTTGTCCGAATCCCGACCATTATCATAGTCTTACACCATGTTTTCCATCCCGGTACCATGCTCGTCGGTGTAATGACGATCCACCTCAGCTCGGTCACGTTGGGCAGACTCACCATGATATGTCCACATCGTATAATCTGGCGTAAAACCACTCTTCTGCAGGTGTTTGCCCATTTCAGCATCTGTCCTCTTTTCCCAATTGCCGCACCGGAAACAGGGGCACCAGGTTTTCATCTGGCCATTTGCAAATGCGGCTTACACAAACCCCTTGGTTTTTGTGAACCATTCAGTGCTCCATTTGTTCTGATCAGTGTGACCGGTGTACATCCACGCAGGATCACTAATCTTGACTTTCAGAACTACATTAATATACCCGGAGAAGATTCTGAAGCCATGACAACACAGCCGCCTCGATGAATGCAACTCCAAACACTAGAACAACCTGTAAACAAAGAAGATTGATTCCATATAGTTAGCAAGTAGAAAAACATACAACAAAATGCAAAAAAGGAAACTGAATCAAACCCTAGAACCAACTACAAACAACTAGAACCAACAAGTATGAATAGATGACAGTAGCACATATAGGCAAGCACAACAAAAAACGTATCCAGAAACTAACTACAATGTCACAAACATAATCTAGACCTCCAAATCCACAGCACTAATGCCATTAGATACAACAGATCTAGCATCAACAATCACACCACAACCTCTCTGACATGCACCTGACTGCTAAAATCAACAAAGGGGAAATGAAAATCCACACACAAGCATATCACAAACAAATCTGGCCACGGGGGAATGCATTCCAACCACGACACACCCAAGAACCCTACATAATGTCCCACCAAACCATCAGAAAAAGGGGGTAGGAGGCTGACGCGAGAGCAAACAGAGCAAACAGGGCAGGCCTCCACAGATCTGGCGAAAGTAAATACAAGCATTACGGGGGAGGGGGTGGGGGGGCAGCGTTTGTACCTCTCCAAGCACGAATCCGCGACGGTTCTTCACTCCCCACGATGCCACGCGCAAGCAGTTGCCGCCCTCGCTTCAGAGCAGAGGAGAGCGGGCTGGGCGAGGGAGAGCGCGGCATGGGGGAGTAATAGGAGTGGGGGAGTGCGCCGGTTACTCGACTCACGAGGGCAGGGGACAGGGGCGGAGAAATCGGGGGGAGTTGTAGTTGAAGGAGGCAGCGGAGCGACGAAGAGGGGGGAGAGAGCAAGCGACAAAGGGAGAGGAATTTTCCGACAGGTGGTGGCGAGGGAGATGATCAGTTAATGTCTATCTGTTGTGGAACTTGCAGCACCACGAAATTTACAGTTTTACCCCCCAACAGCTAAAATAGTAAATACATGTGTAGAAAAAATAAATGCACCATTTGAATGCATCTATTTTTATGTGATAAGATCACGAAAACAGCACAACTGATATCCTCAAAACCAAAAATAGATGGCAAATACATTACTAAAGGAAGAAACATACATACATAAATATGCCCCTAAAAAACAAGAGAAAAGAAGTTCAAAAAATAAAGAACAGAAGTTCAAGTACTCTAATAAAAGAAGTAAAGCAATAAGAATAAATAAACCATAAAGAAAGAAAAAGAAGAAGTTCAAGTACAAAAACAGATGAAGTTCATATCTAACCCTAAAAACCCTAAGATAGATAGTGGGGTCGCGGATGTGACGGACTCGCCTCCGCATGCGACAACGCGGCACGCCACGTCGTCGCCTGCTCCGGCTCGTTCCTGTCTTGGCCACGCAGGGGGAGGGGAGGGGGGTCCCGACCCGGCCTCCCCCCTAATCAGCCTCGCGCTACCGCATTGCTGCGCGCTAGGATTTGACAAGACGCAATGCGGTTATTCTGTTTCCACCTCCCACCGCACACACCCTAAACCCTAAAAACCCTAAGATAGATAGTGGGGTCACGGATGTGACGGACTCGCCTCCGCATGCGACGACTCGTTCCTTTATCGGCCTCGCAGGGGGAGGGGAGACCCCCCTTCCCCCCTGCTCGTCCTCGCGCTACCTCATTGCTGCGCGCTAGGATATGACAGGACGCAATGCGGTTATTCTGTTTCCACCTCCACCCACCGCACGCACCCTAAACCCTAAAAACCCTAAGATAGATAGTGGGGTCACCGATGTGACGGACTCGCCTCCGCATGCGACGACGCGGCACGCCACGTCGTCGCCTGCTCCGGCTCGTTCTTATCTCGGCCTTGCAGGGGGAGGGGAGGGGGGTCCCGACCCCCCTCCCCCCTTCCTGCTCGGCCTCGCGCTACCGCATTGCTGCGCGCTATGATTTGACAGAACGCAATACGGTTATTCTGCTTCCACCCCCCTCCCCACCGCACGCACCCTAAACCCTAAAAAACCTAAGATAGATAGTGGGGTCATGGATGTGACGGACTCGCCTCCACATGCGACAACGCGGCACGCCGCGTCGTCGCCTGCTCCGGCTCGTTCCTGTCTCGGCCTTGCAGGAGGAGGGGAGGTGGGGTCCCGACCCCCCTCCCCTCCCTGCTCGGCCTCGCGCTACCGCATTATTGCGCGCTAGGATTTGACAGGATGCAATGCGGTTATTCTGTTTCCACCCCCACCGCACGCACCCTAAACCTAAAAACCCTAAGATAGATAGTGGGGTCACAGATGTGACGGACTCGCCTCCGCATGGGACGACGCGGCACGCCACATCGTCGCCTGCTCCGGCTCATTCCTATCTCAGCCTCGCGGGGGGAGGGAGGAGGGCCCCCCCCCTCTGCTCGGCCTCGCGCCACCGCATTGTTGCGCGCTAGGATTTGACCGCACGCAATGCAATTATTCTGTTTCCACCCCCACCGCACGCACCCTCAACCCTAAAAACCCTAAGATAGATAGTGGGGTCACGGATGTGACGGACTCGCCTTCCCATGCGACGACGCGGCACGCCGCGTCGTAGCCTGCTCCGGCTCGTTCCTGTCTCGGCCTCGCAGGGGGAGGGGAGGGGGGTCCTGACCCCCCCCCTCTCCCTCCTGCTCGGCCTCGCGCTACTGCATTGCTGCGCGCTAGGATTGGCAGGACGCAATGCGGTTATTCTGTTTCCACCCCCCACCGCATGCGCCCTATACCCTAAAAACCGTAAGAATGATAGTGGGGTCACGGATGTGACGGACTCGCCTCCGCATGCCACGACGCGGCACGCCGCGTCGTCGCCTGCTCCGGCTCGTTCCATACTTGGGCTAATCCCATGATTGCTCACGAGACAAAAGTCTAAAAAAACATCTGGAGAATTAAAATTACAAAGAAAACCAAACAAAGAAAATATAGAGCATCATGCACCTTCGCCTTTCAATGTGGAGTGCAATCTCCAAAACCAGATGTTCAACCATTAATAAAAAAGAAGTCCAGATCCTACTGAAGATAGTGCCTGTGGTCCAGCTCCGCACTTACACACTAGTTACAACAAATTACAGAAAAGAAAGCTACTAAGCGTTTTTGATTTCTGGAATGTAATCTGTCCTAGAATATCAATGTCAAAAAGATGAACCTGCATCCAAGAAATTTTTTGCTGTGACATAAAAAACCAAGAAAGAAGCACCTGAGGAATAATAATGTTTAGTTTCGAAGAAACAAAATGCACAAGGTGTAAGTTAACTAATCAAATTTTCTTAATAAAGGTAAGTTCTAGTTGTAAAAACACAGAAGTTCGGCGTTTTGAATAAACATCGAATGAACATGTAGAAAGACAAATTACACAAAAGCAAAAATCTTGTAAGTTCTCTGTAAACACAAACTGAAGTTCTACCACTGTTTGAAGTACGCAAACATGTTACAAAAAAAATAAGTAAGGTATGCACGCATATTTAGGAATAATCCCATAGTTGCAACGGAACAAACTAAAACCCAAATTAGAAAATTAAAAATTACAGAAAAACAAAAAAAGGAAAAATATAGCGCGATGTTGCGCCACCTTGCAATGTGGAAATCGGGAAGTTCAATCACTTGTACCATAGAAGTCCAATTACTACCACAAAATGTGGATGATCCAAAAAACTAGTCCCAAAGGCAGAATAAATATAAAAAGGATGATTTGTGTATCTATGGACCAGCTCCACATTTACGTATATGAGTACTCTGAAAAACAAAAAAACGCACATAAATATTTATATAACAACACCAACCGAACAGATCGTATTGCAGCATCACCCAAAAAACATGCATTAAAACGATGGAAGTTCAAGCACAAAAGTGCAGAAGTCCAACTCTGTAACACAGACAGTAGAATCACTGGAAAAAACATGCATTAAAACGAGGGAAGTTCAAGCACAAATGGTGCAGAAGTTCAACTCTGTAACACAGACAGTAGAATCACTGGAAAAACATGCATTAAAACGAGGGAAGTTCAAGCACAAAAGGTGCAGAAGTCCAACTCTATAACACAGACAGTAGAATCACTGGAAAAAACATGCATTAAAACGAGGGAAGTTCAAGAACAAAAGGTGCAGAAGTCCAACTCTGTAACACAGACAGTAGAATCACTGGAAAAAACGCATTATATGTGCTTTTTAGATTTCATCACTTGGGTGACTGCACCTTCTCAGTCCGCGACCTCGAACGATATCCTACTACGCCGTAACATCAAAACGACAAAGTCATCAAGCTGCCTCATCGAAAAACCGGAACCAACACGGGCGGACAGGAGATCCAAAATCGCCCGATTTCAGGGGTGCATTCGCCTCGATGATCAAATTAACAGCGCATGAACGATAGAATCTAACTACTGCAATCAAATCCGCACTCTATATTCACAGAAAAACAACAAATCGACAAAAGCCATGGAAACCACTCCCGCGGAGGAAGAACACAGAACCCGGAATCAAATCCATTGAAATTAACGACAAATTGCTCACGAAACTCGTACTTACACCAAATTACCATCATGTTGGAGCTTCCAGAACACCCAGTGAATGCATTAAACTTATAAACAGACACGAGTTCATCCGCCCCGAGAGAGAATCCACCAAAATGCAAAATTACGAATCAACACAAGCATTTAGATGCAGGTATGAGTATCTGGATTACAGTCACATCACATACAACACTACCGACCGGAATAATTTGCGTGGGAAGCCACGGTTGTGAAGATAGCCCGAAGGTTGGGTTCGTAGATAGGGAAGTTCAGGTGCTTTATACGGGAAGTTCAGGTAGTGTTATATATATATATATATATATATATATATATATATATATATATATATATATATATATAGTGTTACTATTAAATCACCCAGATGCAGAATAAGTTATTCTTCACCGAGGTAATCTTACGATCATTTCATAATTAAATTACGTTTGGAATTCAAATAGTTACATTCCTATCGATTCAAGAAAATTTGACATAAGAAAATAAAAATATAGGTCATAAGACAAGAAAATTTACAGTTTATGTGTATTTTACACTATGTTTTTAAATTTGTAATTTTACATAACATAAAATATTTTTTCCGACGATTATATATTTTCTTACGGTCTCTTTTTACTTCAGAAATAAGGCAAAATTTACGGAACGTAAATTTACGGTCCATTGATAGTAAAATAGAGGGGGGTGAAGAATAACTATTCCTCACCCAGGGTGACGAATAGTTATATACACACTACCATCGGTGGTAGTTACCTCCGTCCTCCGTGCCGTCCGATTGGATCATGATCCGTGCAATTCTTAATTCTTAGCGGGTCGTGGAATGGGAAAGAGTGGATTTCTCGTGCCCTCTTTGTGGGTTAGTTAAGCTAGCTTCCGATTTACTTGCTTCGGCTGAGCGTTTTCTTTTCTCGCTAGTTATTTGGATCAGGACGCCGGATGCCATCCCACGAAAAAAAGATTGGATCTGGCCTATGGAACCAAAACAAGCTCGTTTATCTCCACTACCAAATCAAAAGGTGCACCTGCTAGCAGAAAGGTATGGCTCATCAATTGATTGAAACGGATGCATGATTCTTTCATTTACATCTGTGCATGCACCCTGATGCTAATTGACTTCTTTTTCCTGCAAGCATTCGTCAACACAGAAGTGCTAATGTTTGAATCAGGCTAGGGATGGCTTCCCTGTTGGCCAGACAACTCGGTAGACCACGGCCTATACCACCTGCTACTGCTGCTACCACCGACAACATCTGCAAGCTGCAACATCCTACATGACCTCAATTCCCATCAGTGACCAACCCGCGAGATTTTCTGCGGTGACGGCGACGACAGAAGAGCGCACATGGCTGATGGGTGGCTGCTCTACTGTGGTGGTAGAAACAACCTGCACGGCCTGGCGGTAGCAGTATGCATGCATGATGCACCTACTAGACCGTGGAATTACTACCAAATGCATTATTAGCAGTATATAAATAGAGAGATATGAACATGTACTCCACTTCATTCTCGCCGGCCGGATACATACTCTTCTGTGTTATTATATATACACTTCAAATTTAGTTTTTTAATACCATATACTCCATACTTTATACTTGATAAAAAAATTCTGAATGCAGTATACTCCATACTTAATATTTTTGTTTTGAAATATACTACACACCCCATACTCCCTCATATGGAAGATATACATCAAACTCCTCAGAGTATAGGCATGTACACTATGATTTTGAAGATATCATGATGTAATATGTATCGTGGTCGACGCTGAACATATACTACTCCATACTAGTTTCAGTTAAAAGTATATATATATACTCCATACTAAATATGACAATTCAAAGTATATATACTCCGGAAGTGTGACACTCCAAAAATTTTGTGATTTTTGTTTTCAGAAAGAGCCTTGCTTGGTTTGAGGAAGGTCATTTAAACCCTTCCTAAAAACCCTCTTCTGAGTTTGCCTCTCAAAAATCTTTTCCTGGATTTAGTTTCTCCTAAAAAGAAAACCTTTTTGATTTTTTTTGGGCTTTCATTTGATTTTGATACACTCTTGTTTACCATGCTTCTTATGGTAAAACTCCCCCAAAACCCCTCCTCCCACTTGGGTACAACCCAAACATTTCTGTCCAAACTAATAAAATCCATTTTTGGATTTTATTCCAATTATTTCTCTTTCCAAAATAATTTTGTCTTTTCTTTTGAGCCTAGGTGATTTGCAAAGCAAGTACCCTAATGCAGTTGATTTTTGACCTCAACTCAACACCTCTGGATAGTCCTTAGCACCCACAACCTAGAACCATCTTGATCCACTCTTCTTCTTTTCAAATATTTCAAAATTCACTCTCTGCATGTTTGGACCAGATTTGCCAAATTTGGTGAAATTCATATCTACACTTCTCCAAAAATTCCACCAAAATTCAGGCAACCTCTAGTTGCAATGAGAGACCTCTCCACCAAAAATCAGCTCAACGAAAAATCCCTACATACCAGAATCATTCTGTCGAACACTTGGCATGCACTGTTTCTGTTCATCTTCAGTTAAGTTTAGATTACAGTGTCGTTCTCCGTCAGAGTTTCAGTCACATGCCCACAGTGCACTTGGCACGTTGCTCACAACCTGGCCTGCTTGTCCGGAGCTTCAAACGCGTGCTTGGCGCGTTCCTGGCGTCGGTGGCGCCCTAGCCCGCCTGCGCCGGTGTGCTTTGCGGCGGCAGAACCACCGTAGCGGCCGACAGGGAGCAAAACTGCGGCATAACGCCGTTCGGCGCCGCCCAACCCTCCTGGTAGCTCCGCGTGGCCACCTCCTTGCCAGCACACGCATGCAGCACCGTCGCCATGGCCTGGCACGCGCAGAGCACGTTCTCTGCCGCCGACGGGCCGTGCGGCCGTTCTGTCGAGGGCGGGCCGTAAACCTCCCTCCCTTGCTGAGCTGGACCCCGAAATGGCACCACTGCTCCACCTAGGCAATGCTCAAGCCCCTAAGCCGACCGTCCCGCCACAGCGCCGCCGTAATCAACCGCCGGACTTATCCGTTCACGGCAACCGCCTCGGGCCGGCTATAAATAGCACCCCCCGAGCTTGCTCTCGCCCCCGCACGACTCCACCACCTCACTAGACCCCGCCTAGCCACTCGTAGAACCTCGAGGGGCCTTTGTTCTTCGACTCCGGCCACCTCCGTCCGCCTCGGCTTCGGCAAAGTTCTCTTCGGTGAGAACTCCTCCGCCGCCCTGCTCTTGCCCGTAGCCTTGTACCGCCTCCAGTAGGCTAACCCCCTCTTAATTTTGAACACCGCAGCTCCCACCGGCGAGATCCACGACTGCCGAACCGCTGTCCGCCGGAGCAAGGGCCACCGTCGACACGGTGCTCGCCGGCGACCACCACCACCACCCACAGACGCGGAACGGTGCACTGATCTCGAAGGTAACCCCGATCACCTTGCCTCGCCGTGGATCGCCGCCGGCGACCACCGCACCTCTCGGGCGCCATCGCGCTCTTTTTTCCACGTTTGAAATTTCAAACCTGACAGGTGGAGCCCGCCTATCAGCCTCTCAGTCATTTCTTTTAAACGAAACATTTTTCTGGATTTTTCCGCAGAACCCCCTGGAAACTTTCTGTTTCATTACAGATGGGTCCTTGGGCCAAAACTCTTATAACTTTTAAACAGAAAAGGATTTTTGATTGATTCCTTTTCTGTCATCTTTATTTTTTTGTCTAGTTTTTTGTCACATTTATTTGAAAAATATTTGGAACACTTTTATGTAAACTCACGGTATTTATGTTGCATACATATTTTTTCTTATACCGTAGATACCGGAGGAGGTGACGGAGCTGCAAACTTCACACAGTTAAACTCCAACTACTCCGAACCAGGAAAGCATGTTTGAACTCTTGATATGATGAGTGGCTGTTGCATGTTTGCATTTTTAGTATAGTCATGGCATGTTTACGAACATTTGTTGAATGTTATATTTCATGCACATAAGTGGAAAGTAAGTTTTGGAAAGCATTATGTTGTTGGATACATATTTGCATGGACATGTGTTGGCATGAGGATGGGTAAGATGGCAGTGTTATGACATGCCAGTCTTATGCCTGATTATTTGACTTCCGTGTCATCGTGAAACAAATCACATTTCCATTCGTTCCTTCCTGTATTGTCACATGTTTTTCCGAAAGGAATATGGCATAGTAAGTTGCAAATCGTTTTCCTGGTACACACCAAATAGAGAGGCCGGGATGAGGGTTCCATGGCCCTGGATTGAAGCCCGTCATCTGGTCAGGGGGCATGGGTGTTTCCGGTTGGGACCGAGAGGGGGGCACCCCTTAGAGCGCGCATATAGAAATTTGATCCCATTCTACTCGAGGTTGTGGCCTCCCCGTCTCAAAGTTTTTCTAGGACGTTGTCGTTGTCTAGGGTGATTCCTGGCATCGTGAGGTGAAATGGGTGTGTACTAGTTAAATGTGTTTCTACTGAAATACCATAAACGGAACTAGTCCTTCATGACTACGGAAATCCGTTGGCTGTAGTCAGTTCATACAAACTCTGCAGAGTCTCAAATTCTTGAAATCATCTTGTTCTTGATCGAGTACTATATTCATCTTATCTTGTCAGATATCAGTCTCAGTGACAAAACCCCGGTGGAATACATGTGTGATAAATCCGGTTAAAGATTTTTCTTGTGGATGGACTAATCTTGTTATTGACATTTATTGTAAGCCCTGTCTGTCATGTCGCTCAGACGTCCAACAGTGGCATTCTCGTTATTTACATTTATTGTAAGCCCTTTCTGCGATGTCGCTCGGACGTTCGACGGTGGCATTCTTGTTATTTACATTTATTGTAAGCCCTGTCTGGGATGTCGCTCAGACGTCCGACGGTGGCATTCTCGTTATTTACAATTATTTTATGCCCTGTCTGTAATGTCGCTCAGATGTCCGACTGTGGCATTTCTCTAATAAGCCCTATCTATGACGTCGCTCAGATGTACGACTGTGGCATTTCTCTTATAAGCCCTGTCTGTGACGTCGCTCAGATGTCCGACTGTGGCATTTCTCTTATAAGCCCTGTCTGTGACGTCGCTCAGATGTCTGACTGTGGTATTTCTTTTAAGCCCTTTATGTGGTGTTGCTTACACGCCCGACTGTGGCATGATTTTATTTGTTTACCTTTCGAGGCGTCGCTCCAGACACCCGATCGGTTTTCAGTTATTTATTTTATTTGTCAAGCCCTGCAATATTATTGCTGTTGTATGAGCATCATTTTTATTCATGACGCATTCATGCATTCATTGATTATATCTTTTGTCCGAACTGTCTTGTGAGTACTTTCAAAGTACTCACCTGGCTTGTTGATTTGGCCAGATGTTGACAAAGGCGATCTCATGGATGAACAGTTTGATAGCGAGTCCGACGCCTAGAGGAGTCCCAGTCAGTCCTGTGCGATCCTGTTTTGGTCATTGTATTATCCGCTTCTGCAACCCCAGAATAAATTCATCGAGCCTCACCTCGACGCTCGATGAGATGCCAGTTAGGAGCCAAGTTATCTACCACCTCTTTTACCTCGAGCTAGTAGCATGCCACCACACCCCTGTGTCATAACCGTCCTTATGTAAAATATTGGCGAGCTTGTAATAAATTGTTGAGCAGCCTCAGCTCAACCCTGTAATATATTTAATGCTACTGGCCCTCTGTTCATCAAGTTTTTCTCTACCAGTGAGGATGACTTTTCCTATACTGGGATTTAAAGATCGATTTTCTCAATAATTATTTTATTGAAAAACCGGTCGTGACAGACTTGGTAACCAGAGCCAGGCTGACTGTAGGAAGCCACTAGGTGCGATCGCTAATTTAATTATTAGCATGTCAGAGTTTACTCATGTTTTTACAAATGTAGTCATTTTTCTGACAGTCAGCATAAAATTTATGATCTGATCACTCAGAAGTTTTGCCTACTTTTGTAGATGGCCGGCAATGACTGCGAGTCTCAAATGTTCGCCAACGTGCCTGAGGGGTTCGTCAAACTCCTCTCCTTCATCGTTCAGGTCGCGATGGGGCCATCCGTGCGCCCAGTCTTCAAACTTTATCCACACAAGATCAACGACAGTCTGACCACGCACCAGGCCGCGGTGCAATTCAGGGGAGGGCGTGCTGAGATACGCCACTTCCGTTTCTTGGGGAGAGCCATGCCTATAGATAGGCATGTTATGCAGATAGCAGCCCGCGAGGCGATAGCTCGTCTTCGGGATGTCCTTCCTGCGATGAAGACCCGTCGCTACCGCTACCTTCCATGCCATGTGCCTTACACCTGTCACTACTCATTCTCTTGCCCCAGAGGAGAGCGAGACGAGGCCTTTGAGATGCTTGTCGAGTACCTCCGAGCCCTGGAGGCAGCCTTCGACAGCATGGTGGACGACCTCGTAGCTGCCCGCATGGACTCAGTTCATGGCTGTGCTGCTAACAGGAGGGAACTCCTACACACCGCTCCACCGCTGACTTTTATCTCGTCCTCAGCTTCTCATTCACCTACCATTCTCGCCACTGCATGTCGTTTGCCTACCACTGAGGAATTTAACCAGGCTATTGCACCCACTCCCGTTCGCGCTGCACCACTTTCTGCACCCACTCCCATACGTGCTACTCCATCTATTCCGCCCACTCTTATTCAGGGTACCCCACCTACGGCACCTGCTCCATCAGCTCAGCACAGCGTTCCTCGTCTGGAACCTATTACCGAGAGGGAAGTTGATTCCCCAGCGTCACTGCGTCTCACCCTCGGCAGGCCAAGGGAGATCATCACCATCTCCGACTGAGTACGCGTAGACGCCATGCGATGTATCGACTTGTGTAATATGTTTATATGTACATAGGTTGTGAGAAGTAGCCTGTTTGCGCATCATGTAGGATCTGGAGGAGTGCACTAGTTTTAATAACATGTCAGGATTATGTACGCATATCCTGAGTGATGTAATGTATAATTATGCTTGCGTGTAAGATATGTAATAGTCCTTCTCCGCGCGCAATCGTGTGTTTCAAAAAAATATCCTGGAGTTTTAAAAAAAATGTTCTTTGTGTGTGATTTTATTGACTTTTGCGACTCTCTTCCTTGTCTTACGAGTTTCACAAAATATATCCCCAGAGTGAAAGATGTCTCGTCCTTGGACGCGCTCCATGCCAAATCAGCCAAAAGAAAATTATGGCACACCGCAAAACCACAATTTCACTCAGGGTCAGACAAGTCAACCGGATAGTGAAATAGCTTTTACACAAGTGTGTCGTCTGTATGAACAGAGTCAGCAACAACACCAGGAAATGATGAACCAATTCATCAATATGGGAAGTAACCGTGGTCAGTATCAACCGCAATCCAAATTATCTGAGTTACAGAAGACGCGTCCTCCAACATTTTCTCATACTGACAAGCCTCTTGAGGCCGACGACTGACTTCGAGACATGGAGAGAAAATTAATTATCGCACAGTGTTCAGACCGTGAAAAAGTATTGTATGCACCACATTACCTCACAGGAGCAGCCGCATCGTGGAGGGAAAACTTCCTGCACATGCACCCCAACGAAAATGAAATAACCTAGGAGGATTTCAAAGAAGGTTTTCGTGGGGCACACATTCCTAGGAGTTTTATGAAAATCAAGAAGAGAGAATTTGATGACCTCAAGCAAAGGACCATGACAGTGTCAGAATACAACAGCCAATTTACCCTGCTATCTCGCTACGCCAATGAAGAGCGCATGACTGAGAGCAAGAAGATGGAAAAATTCTTGGAAGGCCTTGCACCCGCCCTTAAATGCCAGCTGGTTGTGCATACCTTCCCAGATTTTAAAACACTACTGGATAAGGCCATTACTCTGGAAAATGAGTGACGTAGCCTGGAAGATTTCCGCAAACGCAAAAGGGACCAGACTACTTTTGCTCGCAACCCCAGAAGCAAGACGGAATTTCAAAAGGATGGAGTATGCAAAACCCCGACGGATAATTCACGCCCAATCAAGAATTTCCATGCAAGAGACAAGGAGTTCACCTATCGCCCAGGCGTTACTTGTTACGCTTGTGGAGAAGAAGGGCACTATGCCAAGCAGTGCCCCAAGCCAAGAAACTCAACCCCGAAGCCCAATAATGGTGGAAATAATTCAGCACCAAAGCGAAGTAATTTCAACCCCAATAACAACCACCGGAAAGGTCACCTGAACCACGTGACCAGAGAGGAAGCACAGAATGCCCCAGATATCGTACTCGGTACGTACCCCGTCAACACAATACCTGCCATGGTTTTGTTTGATTCTGCAGCTTCTCACTCATTCATTTCGAAGAGTTTTGCTTTGCAAAATAATTTTTCGATGCTTCCCTTGGAAAAATCAATGACCATCAAGTCCCCTGGAATTAAGCAAGTGACCCAGAGTTACTGCCAAGGTGTGGTTATCGAATTTGAAGGATTGAAGTTTTACGCCAACCTTATTGTATTGGAAAGCAACGGATTGGATATCATCCTAGGGATGGACTGGTTAACCACCAACAAAGGCTTTATTGACTGCTTCAACCGGACCGTGATTCTCACACACCATCATGGGAAGAAAATAAAAGTTTCAGCCAAAGAGAGACAAATACCTCGGCAACCGAGATTAAACAAGGTGGACGTTTAAGAGCTGAACAAGGTTCCAGTAGTATGTGAATTCCCAGACGTATTTCCAGAAGAACTACCAGGCATGCCACCGGACCGAGAGATAGAATTCAGCATTGAGCTAGCACCAGGAACCGCTCCCATTTACAAGAAACCTTACAGAATGGCACCATCCGAATTGGTGGAATTAAAGAAGCAAATAAAAGAATTATTGGAGAAAGGATACATTCGAGCTAGTTCCTCACCTTGGGGTTCTCCAATTTTATTTGCCAAGAAAAAGGATGGAACACTGAGATTGTGCATTGATTATCGGGCTCTCAACATGGTCACAATCAAGAACAAATACCAAAAGCCCCGAATAAATTATTTATTCGATCAGCTCGCACAGGCCAAAGTCTTCTCAAAAATTGACTTGAGATCAGGATACCATCAATTGAAGGTGCGAACAGAAGATATTCCCAAGATAGCCTTCACTTCCAGATATGGGTTGTATGAGTTCACAGTGATGCCATTCGGGCTAACCAACGCCCCCGCATATTTTGTTCATCTCATGAACAAAGTATTTATGAAGTATATGGACAAGTTTGTTGTGGTATTCATCGATGATATTCTGATATACTCCAAAACACCAGAAGAGCACGCCGAGCACCTCAGGATTGTACTCGGAGAACTCAGGAAACATCAACTGTACGCCAAATTCAGCAAATGTGAATTTTGGCTAAGACAGGTGGGATTTTCTGGGCCACGTACTCACCCAAGAAGGTATCGCAGTAGACCCGGAAAAATTCAAGGCCGTACTTGGCTGGAAACCACCAGCTAACGTAACGGACGTACGGAGTTTCTTGGGAATGGCAGGCTATTATCGGAGATTTATTGAAGGATTCTCCACTATAGCAAAGCCCATGACACAATTGCTCAAGAAAGGCAAGAAGTTTGAATGGACAGAAGCATGTGAGAAAAGCTTCCAAGAGCTAAAAAGCAAATTAACAACGGCACCAGTACTAATTGTGCCAGATATACACAAGAATTTTGAGGTATATTGTGACGCATCCCGGAAAGGCCTCGGATGCGTATTGATGCAAGAAGGCAAGGTAGTTGCGTATGTCTCTAGACAACTTCGCAAGCATGAGGAGAATTATCCCACTCATGACTTGGAATTAGCAGCGTTCATCCATGCACTCAAGGAATGGAGACACTTCCTACTTGGAAATCGTTGTGAGATATACACAGACCATAAGAGTCTTAAGTATATTTTCACACAGCCAGAACTAAGTTTACGGCAACGACGCTGGTTAGGGTTGGTGAAGGATTATGATGTTGGAATCCACTATCATCCCAGAAAAGCAAATGTCGTGGCAGATGCACTTAGTCGGAATCCCAGCACGGACGATGACAAAATACCAAAGTTGAGGCCAGAATTTCAACAGGAATTTGCCAAACTCAATTTAATAATGGTTACCGAAGGCAGTGTGTCGAATCTAGAAATACAGCCTACCCTGATGGAGAAGATCAAGGAAGACCAACATGGACACCCCAGCATTGAGGGCATAAAAAGGAAAGTGAGTTTGGGAAAAGCCGCAGAATTCAACATAGATGAGCAGGGAATGTTGTGGTACGGAGAGAGACTATGCGTACCAAATATCAAGGACCTCAAACAGCAAATCTTGGCTAAAAGTCACACAGCTCCGTACTCAATCCATCCTGGAGGGACAAAAATGTACAAAGACCTTTAGGAAATTTTTTGGTGGCGCGGTATGAAAAGAGATATAGCCACGTTCATTGCATGCTGTGACTCTTGTCAACGTATCAAAGCCGAGCACCAGAAACCAGCCGGACTGTTACAGCCAAATAAGATACCCGAGTGGAAGTGGGACGAGATTGCAATGGATTTCATTGTCGGACTGCCACGGTCACGACACGGAAACGACGCCATATGGGTCATAACCGACAGATTAACCAAAGTAGCACATTTTCTTTCGGTAAAGACAATTCACACCACTCAGAGGCTGGCCAGACTTTATCTTGCCCGTATCGTCTGCCTGCATGGAGTCCCAAAGACTATCATATCTGACAGAGGCACACAGTTCGTCTCTAGATTTTGGGATCACCTGCAACAGGCACTGGGAACCCAGCTAGCCTTCAGTACCGCATACCATCCCCAGACTGATGGGCAGACTGAACGCGTAAACCAAATCCTAGGAGACATGCTAAGAGCCTGTGTCCTCACCTACGGGAACAGTTGGGAAGAAAGTTTGCCATATGCAGAGTTCGCATACAACAACAGTTATCAAGCCAGCTTGCAAATGGCACCCTTTGAAGCTCTGTATGGAAGAAGATGCCGTACCCCGCTAAATTGGTCAGAGACCGGAGACAGCCATATCTTCGGCCCAGATATGCTCAAGGAGGCCGAGGAGAAAGTTAGAACAGTTAGAGATGGACTCAAAACAGCTCAGAGTCGGCAGAAGAGTTATTACGATCGAAAGCATTGGGAAATCAGTTTTGAACCCGAAGAATTGGTGTACCTAAGAGTTTCTCCTATGAAGGGTCTGCAGCGATTCAGGATTAAGGGAAGGCTAGCACCAAGATTCATCGGACCATTTCATATAGTGGCCCGAAGAGGCACAGTAGCCTACCAGCTAGACCTACCCAGAGACTTATCCGGTATCCACAACGTGTTTCACATCTCGCAGTTGAGAAAATACGTGAGCAACCCAGAAAAACAAGTATCACATAGGAATATTGACGTGCAACCAGACCTCACCTACCGGGAGCACCCAATAAAAATATTAGAAGAGTCTGAGAGGAGGACCCGACAGAAAACCATCAAGTTTTTCAGAGTTCAGTGGAGTAATCACACCGAGAATGAAGCAACTTGGGAGAGCGAGGATTTTCTTTGGACAGAGCACCCACACCTGTTTAAGGATCAGCTGAAATCTCGGGACGAGATTTTTCCTAAGGGGGTAGGTGCTGTGACACTCCAAAATTTTTGTGATTTTTGTTTTCAGAAAGAGCCTTGCTTGGTTTGAGGAAGGTCATTTAAACCCTTCCTAAAAACCCTCTTCTAAGTTTGCCCTCTCAAAAATCTTTTCTTGGATTTAGCTTCTCCTAAAAAGAAAACCTTTTTGATTTTTTTTTGGGGCATTCATTTGATTTTGATCCACTCTTGTTTACCATGCTTCTTATGGTAAAACTCCCCCAAAACCCCTCCTCCCACTTGGGTACAACCCAAACATTCTGTCCAACGTAATAAAATCCATTTTTGGATTTTATTCCAATTATTTCTCTTTCCAAAATAATTATGTCTTTTCTTTTGAGCCTAGGTGATTTGCAAAGCAAGTACCCTAATGCAGTTGATTTTTGACCTCAACTCAACACGTCTGGATAGTCCTTAGCACCCACAACCTAGAACCATCTTGATCCACTCTTCTTCTTTTCAAATATTTCAAAATTCACTCTCTGCAAGTTTGGACCAGATTTGCCAAATTTGGTGAAATTCATATCTACACTTCTCCAAAAATTCCACCAAAATTCAGGTAACCTCTAGTTGCAATGAGAGTCCTCTCCACCAAAAATCAGCTCAAGGAAAAATACCTACATACCAGAATCATTCTGTCGAACACTTGGCATGCACTGTTTCTGTTCATCTTCAGTTAAGTTCAGATTGCAGTGTCGTTCTCCGTCAGAGTTAAAGTCACATGCTCTACAGTGCACTTGGCACGTTGCTCACATCCTGGCCTGCTTGTCCGGAGCTTCACACGCGTGCTTGGCGCGTTCCTGGCATCGGTGGCGCCCTGGCCCGCCTGTGCCGGCGTGCTTTGCGGCGGCAGGACCACCGTAGCGGCCGACAGGGAGCAAAACTGCGGCATAACACCGTTCGGCGCCGCCCAACCCTCCTGGTAGCTCCGCGTGGCCACCTCCTTGCCAGCGCACGCATGCAGCACCGTCGCCGTCGCCTGGCACGCGCAAAGCGCGTTCTCTGCCGCCGACGGGCCGTGCGGCCGTTCCGTCGAGGGCAGGCCGTAAACATCCCTCCCTTGCTGAGCTGGACCCCGAAATGGCACCACTGCTCCACCTAGGCGATGCTCAAGCCCCTAAGCCAACCGTCCCGCCACAGCGCCGTCGTAATCAACCGCCGGACCCGTTCACGGCAACCGCCTCGGGCCGGCTATAAATAGCACCCCCCGAGCTTGCTCTCACCCCCGCACGACTCCACCACCTCACTAGACCCCGCCTAGCCACTTGGAGAACCTCGAGGGGCCTTTCTTCTTCGACTCCGGCCACCTCTGTCCGCCTCGGACTCCGGCAAAGTTCTCTTCGGTGAGAACTCCTCTGCCGCCATGCTCTTGCCCGTAGCCTCGTACTGCATCCAGTAGGCTAACCCCCTCTTCAATTTGAACACCGCAGCTCCCTCCGGCGAGATCCACGATTGCCCGAACCGCTGTCTGCCGGAGCAAGGGCCGCCGTCGACACGGTGCTCGCCGGCGACCACCACCACCACCCACAGACGCGGAACGGTGCACTCATCTCGAAGATAACCCCCGATCACCTTGCCTCGCCGTGGATCGCCGCCGGCGACCACCGCACCTCTCGGGCGCCGTCGCGCTCTGTTTTCCCCGTTTGAAATTTCAAACCTGACAGGTGGAGCCCGCCCGTCAGCCTCTCAGTCATTTCTTTTAAACCAAACGTTTTTCTGGATTTTCCCGCAGAACCCCCTGGAAACTTTCTGTTTCATTACAGATGGGTCCTTGGGCCAAAACTCTTATAACTTTTTAACAGAAAATGATTTTTGATTGATTGCTTTTCTGTCATCTTTATTTTTCTGTATAGTTTTTTGTCACATTTATTTGAAAAATATTTGGAACACTTTTCTGTACACTCACGGTATTTACGTTGCGTACGGATTTTTTCTTATACCGTAGATACCGGAGGAGGTGACGGAGCTGCAAACTTCACACAGTTAAACTCCGACTACTCCGAACCAGGCAAGCATGTTTGAACTCTTGATATGATGAGTGGCTGTTGCATGTTTGCATTTTTAGTATAGTCATGGCATGTTTACGAACATTTCTTGAATGTTATATTTCATGCAAATAAGTGGAAAGTAAGTTTCGGAAAGCATTATGTTGTTGGATACATATTTGCATGGCCATGTGTTGGCATGAGGATGGGTAAGATGGCAGTGTTGTGACATGGCAGTCTTATGCCTGATTATTTGACTTCCGTGTCATCGTGAAACAAATCACATTTCCATTCATTCCTTCCTGTACTGTCACATGTTTTTCCGAAAGGAATATGTCATAGTAAGTTGCAAATCGTTTTCCCGGTACACACCAAATAGAGAGGCCGGGATGAGGGTTCCATGGCCCTGGATTGAAGCCCGTCATCCGGTCAGGGGGCATGGGTGTTTCCGGTTGGGACCGAGAGGGGGGCACCCCTTAGAGCGCGCGCATAGAAATTTGATCCCATGCTACTCGAGGTTGTGGCCTCCCCATCTCAAAGTTTTTCTTGGACGTTGTCCAGGGTGATTCCTGGCATCGTGAGGAGAAATGGGTGTGTACTAGTTAAATGTGTTTCAACTGAAATACCATAAACGGAACTAGTCCTTCGTGACTACGGAAATCCGTTGGCTGTGGTCAGTTCATACAAACTCTACAGAGTCTCAAATTCTTGAAATCATCTTGTTCTTGATCATATATTTTATTCATCTTATCTTGTCAGATATCAGTCTCAGTGACAAAACCCCGTGGAATACATGTGTGATAAATCCGGTTAAAGATTTTTCTTGTGGATGGACTAATCTTGTTATTTACATTTATTGTAAGCCCCGTCTGTGATGTCGCTCAGACGTCCGACGGTGGCATTCTCGTTATTTACATTTATTGTAAGCCCTGACTGCGATGTCGCTCAGACGTCCGACAGTGGCATTCTTGTTATTTACATTTATTGTAAGCCCTGTCTGGGATGTCGCTCAGACGTCCGACGGTGGCATTCTCATTATTTACAATTATTGTAAGCCCTGTCTGTGATGTCACTCAGATGTCCGACTGTGGCATTTCTCTTATAAGCCCTGTCTGTGACGTCGCTCAGATGTCCGACTGTGGCATTTCTCTTATAAGCCCTGTCTGTGATGTCGCTCACATGTCCGACTGTGGCATTTCTCTTATAAGCCCTGTCTGTGACGTCGCTCAAATGTCCGACTATGGTATTTCTTGTAAGCCCTTTATGTGGTGTCGCTTAGACGCCCGACTGCGGCATGATTTTATTTGTTTACCTTTCGAGGCGTCGCTCCAGACACCCGATCGGTTTTCAGTTATTTATTTTATTTATCAAGCCCTGCAATATTATTGTTGTTGTATGAGCATCATTTTTATTCATGACGCATTCATGCATTCATTGATTATATCTTTTGTCCGAACTGTCTTGCGAGTACTTTCAAAGTACTCACCTAGCTTGTTGATTTGGCCAGATGTTGACGAAGGCGATCTCATGGATGAAGAGTTTGATAGCGAGTCCGACGCCTATAGGAGTCCCAGTCAGTCCCGTGCGATCCTGTTTTGGTCATTGTATTATCCGCTTCCGCAAGCCCAGAATAAATTCATCGAGCCTCACCTCGACGCTCGATGAGCTGCCAGTTAGGAGCCAAGTTATCCACCACCTCTTTTACCTCGAGCTAGTAGCATGCCACCACACCCCTGTGTCATAACCGCCCTTATGTAAAATATTGGCGAGCTTGTAATAAATTGTTGAGCAGCCTCAGCTCAACCCTGTAATATATTTAATGCTACTGGCCCTCTGTTCATCAAGTTTTTGTCTACCAGTGAGGATGACTTTTCCTATACTGGGATTTAAAGATCGATTTTCTCAATAATTATTTTATTGAAAAACCGGTCGTGACAGGAAGCCATACTACATACTGCCATACTCCATACTACTCATTATTATTATTCTACATACCATACTCCATCTCAGATTATTGTACATACTCCGTACACCTAGAAAAAAAAGTTCATATATATACTATCGCTTTCAAGATCAACTTCATTCTTGTTCTCCAAAAAAACCTACATACTTTTTTTGCAAAGAAACTACATCCTATATGCACACTCAATAATATATAATACTATTTCCAGTAATACCAAGTATCATCCCCAGAAAAAAAAAACAAGTACCATACATGGCTAGTTCCAAATTATATACAATATAATTTAGGTTATTTCTTGCACAAGTTATTTGCGGCAACACGCCATACTAACGCGTCTATTTTGCTTTTTACGTGGGTAGATGACAGCACTTATCCATTCAACACAGTTGGTTTGTTTGGAAGGCCTACAAACTAGAAGGTTGTTGAAACTAACGCACGTAATTTGTTGCTAGTTCTTTTTCCGAATGGTAATGAGACGCTAGTTAGTTACACAGCTATTGGGTTTCCCACATCCACTAACCCATCTAAGATGGAGAAAGAATGAGACACGTGGCAAGCAAACACTTAGGTGCTAACTACCACTGCTTGTAGATAAAATTTGTCATATATATATATATATATATATATATATATATATATATATATATATATATATATATATATATATATCACAGGGCTATTTAACAGTAAACATATGACATATCCAGCAGCACATAAGTTTCATCGTACATACATATATAGTTCCATCCATTCATACATAGCAAGTTGCACATACACATTGTTCCATCCATACATATTACAATGCAAAGTTTCATCAAGATAGCAAGTTCCATCATAGCAAGCTAGAAGAATACTTGAAGAGAATGAAAGAAAAAACAAGCACTCCATCATAGCAAGCTAGCTTTCGTGAAGTGAATGAAATCTATAAAATGGCAAATAAGAAAGTTAGAAAAAGGTGACTAGAAGAAGAAGACTAAAAGAAGAAGTATATGTCATTTATGAACTAACTTAGTGGAAATGGATCATTTATGAGCTAACTTAGTTGAAATGGATCGTTTATGAGCTAACTAAGGTGAATTGGATCATTTATGAGCTAACTTAGGTGAAAATGGATCGTTTATGAGCTAACTTAGGTGAAATGGATCATTTATGAGGTAATTTAGGTGAAATGGATCGTTTATGAGGTAACTTAGGTGAAATGGATCATTTATGAGCTAACTTAGTTGAAATGGATCATTTATGAGCTAACTAAGATGAAATGGATCATTTATGAGCTAACTTAGGTGAACTGGATCGTTTATGAGCTAACTTAGGTGAAATGGATCATTTATGAGCTAATTTAGGTGAAATGGATAGTTTTTGAGCTAACTTAGGTGAAATGGATCGTTTATGAGCTAACTTAGGTATAATGCATCATTTTAGAGCTAACCTAGGTGTGATTGGTCATTTTGGAGCTAACCTAGGTAAGATGGGTCATTTTGGAGCTAACCTAGGTGAAATGGATCGTTTTTTGAGCTAACTTAGGTGAAATGGATCGTTTATGAGCTAACCTAGGTGAAATGGATCGTTTATAAGCTAACTTAGGTAGAAAGCATCATTTTAGAGCTAACCTAGGTGTGATGGGTCATTTTTTGAGCTAACCTAGGTAAGATGGGTCATTTTGGAGCTAACCTAGGTGAAATGGATCGTTTTTTAGCTTACTTACGTGAAATGGATCGTTTATGAGCTAACCTATGTGAAATGGATCGTTTATGAGCTAACTTAGGTAAAAAGCATCATTTTAGAGCTAACCTAGGTGTGATGGGTCATTTTGGAGCTAACCAGGTAAAATGGATCGTTTGTGAGCTAACTTAGATGAAATGGATCATTTATGAGCTAATCTAGGTAAAATGGGTCATTTTAGAGCCAACTTGGGTAAAATGCATCACTTTAGAGCTAACCTCGGTACGATGGGTCATTTTGAAGCTAACCTAGGTAAAATGGGCCATTTTAGAGCTATCGTAGGTAAAATGGATCATTTAGGAGCTAATCTAGGTAAAATGGGTCATTTAAGAGCTAACTTGGATAAAACGGATCATTTATTAGCTAAGTAAGGTAAAATGGGTCATTTTAGTGCTAACTTAGGTAAAATGGATCGTTTCTGAGCTAACTAAGCTAATTATGCCATTTTTGACATAAGTGAGCTAAGTACATATCGTTTTAGAGCTAACTTAGGTAAAATGGATGGTTTTGGAGGTCAGTAAGCTTATTAAGTCATTTTGGAGGAAAAGAAGCTAACTCCAGGTCATTATGGTAAACATATTGGAGGATATAAAGCTAAGTCTAGGCCTTTATGCATTTGTTAAGAAAAAAACTAGAGAAACTTACCATGATCATGGAGGTGTAGGAGCGGGCTGGCTCAGGCCGGTAGCTAGAGAAGGATCGTGCGATGCTTGTCTGGAGTTACGCCGCACCAAATATCATTTCCAATGTCTCGTTAGCATGATGACACTCAAATGTTAAGACTAGCAAGTAATGTGCATTCGAATTAAACTCACTGTGGTCCCAGCAGCAATCATTGGCATCGGCGGAGCGGTCTGACCGGACTTCTCGCACACAGACTGCACATTTGGTTTTGACGACTCAGTCATACTAGTTAGTAATGAGACAAACACTACATGAATGTTTTGGCTAATCTGCAGAAGAAACTTACCACAAGGAGCTCGTACATGGCCCTTGCTTGCTTGTCATTCTGTGCCCTCTCCTCCTCCAACATCTTTGTCGTCCTCTCCTCCAACTCCCGCTGCCTCTCCACCGCCTCCGTGAGAAGTTTCTCTGTTCTATCTCTCTCACTCTGTATAGCAGCCTGTAACACCACTCCTCCTAACCATTTGTAATCATTGGTGGAAGCGCACACAATGTAATGGAGAAAGATAGCTGAGTACGTATAACTAACCTTGAAGGCGAGTTGGACTGGCCATTGACGAGGCCTTATCTCAAGAGCGGAGCTCGACTAGCGCGCCTTGATCTCTGGGAGAGTGCTAGGACAACGGATAAGTCCATCTCCCATGGCTATGGAACCATGGGACCTCCCTCCACCAGATATCATCAGCAGCTCTGTATCAATGGGACCCTGGCTCGGGTTAAAGTCCTCCCCTTTCCTCGCCTTCCCTTGATCTCTATATTTCACGAGCTTGTCATGGGAGGAGATGTTGGTGAAGTTCTTTTGATCATCGAGGTCAGACGGAGAGAATGCCTTGACTTTGTTGTAAGAGGCAGTGTGGGCCATGGCATACAGGTCGTACACCACTGGCACCTTATCCGCTTATTGTAGCGTGCCTGGAAGAGAGAAACAAAGTAAATTAGTAATTAAAGGGCTAAATCTAGCATGATGAATAAATTGCATGAATCATGAAGCAAACCACATACCTAGTTCTGCCCGAACTGATATAACTTGGAGCTGCCTTGATGGTGTGGCACACCTTCCATTTGGGCACATTTGTCCTTGGCCTTGTTGTGGAGGGCTAGCCATTCTTTTGAGCACCACTCATTGACCAACACCTCCCAACAATCCATCCGATCCGCACACCATCTCAGAGGCACCTAAGTTAGCAAATAGAAACTTGAGCGCTACGGCTATGAATTACTAAATGAAGGAAATAAGTACAAGGCCTTAAGAATTACCTTCATGTACGCCTCCTTACTCAAGAACTTCTCGCGGCATGACGGCTTGGTCTTCTTGATACCACGCGAGGCGTAGTAGTCTCGAGCAGCTTGCACCCGAGCCTCGTGCTGTAAGTTCTGTAGTAGGCGCTTGCAGACATTATCGATAACGTTTGCCGTTTCCTCCTCGTATCCCTCCTCACACCTGTAGAATGTCTGTAATCAAATGAGACAATATTGATTAGTATAATTAATAACTAGCTAGTTCAAGATTTTTAATTGTGTAAAGGAGAAATTACCCAGAACTTCTGATCACCACGTCTGCCCTCGTCTTGCACAATACACCTTCGATAATCTCACCCGGCGGGGCCGAGGCAGCCAAGTAGTGCTCCCAGCTCAATCCAAGCTCTGGAAGCCGACCCTCACCAGGCAAAGTGACAAACCCCGGGAAGTTTTGTCGACAAAGAACTCCAAGGACGGAGTTGGGCCGGCAGACACTATGATGGTGGTCCCAACCCCTGCAGCATGACAAGGCCAACGCATTAGATATTTGAAGAAATGTGAATGCAAAAGGTACAAAGAGATTAAATGCACTTACCTCTCTCCATCAGGGAAAATCAACCACCTCTGCTGGCGGTCGCCGGCACGGACGGGAGCCGTGTACAACCACGCTGGTAGACAGTGCCACCCTCCTCCTCAATATCAGTCGGCTCCCCGCCATCATCAGCATGGCCACTCGGCGCCTCATGCTGATCCGGCCAGGTACCCCATCCAAGCGTGTGCTCCTCCGGGGTCTCGTGGGCCAAAGGCCCGTCGACCCGAGGCTCGTGGGCTGAAGGCCTGTGGACCAGAGGCTCGTGGACCGGAGTCCGTGTAGCCTCCTCCTCGGACGAGTCCACTGCAGCAGTCACATGCTCGGGTGAAACAACTAGGGGCGGCAGCGAGGAAGGTGCCCTAGCAGTCACCCTACCTCCGCTCCTGCGACCATGTGCTCCAGCTCCTCTCTTCTTCCCTCCCTTACCTCGTCCCCTGCTGGGCACCGTGATCGACGAAGAAGGGCCCGACGGTGTCGTCATACTGTCCAGCAACGCTCGGCGGAGAGGTGCGCATGGAATGGAAGACCTCCCACCATGCACCGACGAAGAAGGGGCCTCGGAGTGCTCCCGACCAGCGCCCACCATCTTTCAACACCTGCCACGACAAAGTGTAAACGAAATTAGTACAACATAAAAAAAATACTGACATGAATAATAATATGTATATCACTTAAGTGTATCATCATCAAGTACAACATAAAAAAATTGAATACCTGACACTACTAATAATCTCCATCATTATCATCAATAAATGCATAATCATCATCATCATCACTATAGTCAATGACGGGCTCATAGGGTTCAATGGCATCAACATGTGGAAGGCCACCTTGATGTAATCGATCAAGCATTGACAGGTCATCCGCAGCAGTAACCTCATCTTGTTCTGGCTCTTCTTGTTCCTCATCTGGGGTGATGTCGGATTCACTATCGCTTTCTACTTCAATGTTTTGGGGTGAAAGCGGTTCTTGAAACGCTTTTTGGAAAGACGTGTCTCTTGGAAGAATTCTCCTTCATATGTGTCTGGGTTAATGTAAGGTTCATAATCCGCTTCCTTTGGGGGAGATAGTCGAGCACGTGGCGGCACTTCATAAATGACATTCGAACCTTTCAGATTTGGATTATTTTGGCAGGCCCACGGTAGATAGAATACTTGGGTCGCCTGTTGAGCCGTAATATAGACATCAGGAACATCTAAATGGGTGCTTTGTTTGATTTCAACTAGCCCTATATGTTCATGAGTCCTTCTAGTCTGCTTCGGCTGAAACCAATAACATTTGAAGACTACGACACGGTGGGTTTTCACCATAGAATAGAAGTTCATAAATTGCTTCAACTCTCCCATAATACTCGGTACCTCCTTCGCCGATAGCAGATACACAACAATTTGTAGACTTTCGGTTGGCCATAGATAGCTCTTTGCCATAGGTACGAAAGCGATACCCGTTGATGTCGTATTTGTCAAATGAACGGACCTTATAGTCAAAACCATTAGTGACTTGTCTCAATTCGGCGTCCATAGACTCTGAATCATCCTACAAGTTTAATACGAAAAGATTGTTGCATTACGCACATATTAGCGAATGAAATGAAATTGTCTAATAGAAATTACCGTTTTTTCGAACCAACAGATGAAACTGGGATAGCCGCCTCCTTGTTTTGCGAGAAGCTCATACTCTTCGACGGAATCCGTTTGGACCGCCGCTCCATACGAGAATATGGCGACGTAGCGGCTGTATGAAATATCCAGGAATAAGAGTAGTTCAAAGTAAATAGAAGTGGCGAAACAATGTACCGAGAACTTACTTGATGTACGGCCGCACTTCTATCAGGTTGTTGAAGATATACAACAAAATGGTCCACCATTCTTCATTATCCAAAGATACTGGATTTGAAACACTGGTTGGTGCGAGATTCCCTTTGAATAGGCTGAGGTTGGATCCACCCTTTTTAGGGTCGTCAGCATTGTACTGAGGCTTCGGATTATGCAAATGACGATTTTTTGCTTCATAGTGTGCTATCATGAAGTTTGTCGCCTCCTCAGTGATGAATGCCTCAGTCATTGATGCTTCAATTCTACATTTTTTTACATTTTTTCTCGAAGCGTCTTCTGCATCCTCTCACTTGGGTAGCACCAACGATTTTGCACGCCCCCCCCCCCAATCTTGCCTCGGTCGGGAGATGCAAAATCAAATGCTGCATTGGATTAAAGAAGCCCGGTGGAAAGATCTTTCTAACATGCAGATCAACTTCGGTGCCAACTCTTCTATTTCTTCTAGCATGCCAGGCGATAGTTCTTTCGCACAAAGAACACGGAAGAAATAGCTAGTTCTGCCAGTACTAGCCATTCATCCTCAGGGATGAAGCCACGCAACATCACCGGCATTACCCGCTCAATCCATATGTGCCAATCATGACTCTTGAGACCAAATATCTTCAATTTATCAAGACTCGCTCCCCTCTTTAGATCCGCTGCATAACCATCGGGGAACATCAACTGCATTTTCACCCTAAAGATAATTTCCCTCATAGCTGGCCTTCCAAGATTGAACCATGCCTTTGGCTTCGTCCAGTTCTGCTTTCCTTTCGGTTCTTTCATGTTTTGTAACGGCCTATCACATAGATCCTCCAGATCGACTCTAGCCTTAGTATTATCCTTTGATTTCCCATCTATGCCGAACAATGTACCACAAAGTTCCTCGGCGATATTCTTCTCAGTGTGCATCACGTCGATGTTGTGTGGGGAAAGGAGGTCTTTGAACTAAGGCAGATCCCATAAGCATGTCTTGTGAGTCCAGGCATGCTTAGAATTATACCACTTGAAGTACCCTGGATGCTCTGGATCTGGCTCGAGAGCGTTTAACTGATACAGGGTCTGTTGGCCTATCAATGCAGGTGGTGCAGAGTTTTTGACAACTCTACCTCTGATGAAGTTCTTCTTGTCTTTCCCAAACTTATGGCGAGGATCTAGGAACTGTCTATGCATGTTGAAGCAGGAAAACTTGCGACCGGCCTGAAGCCAATGAAACTCAAGATCTCCCTTGCATGTGGGGCACAGGAACCTTCCATGCACACACCAGCCAACGAATAGCGCATACGCCGGCAAGTCATGCGTCGAGTACATGTACATGTACCAGGCGTCGTATGTCTTGAACCCATTATCCCAGGCTTCTTGCAATTCGTCCTTAAGCGGCTGCATGTACACATTCATATTTTTTCCCCGGATAGTTGGGCCCTGGAATTATCAACATCAGGAAAATGTTCTTTCTTTGCATAATCTGTCCGGGGGGAGATTGAGTGGAAAGACAAATATGGGCCAACAACTGTATTGGGCTACCGTCATACCAAACACACTGAACCCATCCGTGTTGATGCTGACTTGAGAATGCCTTGGATCTGCCGCTTTGTCAGCATGTAATTCATCAAACTTTTTCCACGCAACACCATCCGATGTGTGTACCATCATCAGATTCCCATCTGCATCTAGTTCAGTTCTTTTGCCTGTTTTGTGCCATGTCATCTGTCTGGCCGTCTCTTCGACCATGAAAAGACGTTGAAGTCTTGGTATGATTGGCATATACCGAAGAACACTAACGGGGATTTTGGTCTGTGTCTTCTCACCCATACTGTTGTCTACCACAACATACCTGGAAGAATTGCAAATGGGACAATAGTCCAAGTCCGCATAGTCAAGCCAAAATAAGGCACAACCTTTCTCCCAGGCATGTATCTTCTCATAGGGCATCTTCAGTGCACGGAGGATTTTGTCCGACTGGTATAGGTTTGCAGGCATTGCATGGCCTTTGGGTAGAAAGCTTCCAAATACTGTCATCATTGCGTCGTAGCATTCTCTGCCCAAGTTGAACTGAGCCTTCAGAGCCATTACTTGTGAGATGGCATCCAACTGACAAAGCTTAGTGTGCTCGTGGAGCGGACATTTTGAATACTCCAACATTTCATTGAAGGCCTTTGCAGATTCCTCCATCTCCTCGTCTGAATCCCGAGCATTATAATAGTCTTACACCAGGTTTTCCATCCCGGTACCATGCTCGTCGGTGCAATGACGATCCACCTCAGCTCTGTCACGTTGGGCAGACTCACCATGATATGTCCACACCGTATAGTCGGGCGTAAAACCACTCTTCTGCAGGTGTTTGCCCATTTCAGCCTCTGTCCTCTTTTCCCAATTGCCGCACCGAAAACAGAGGCACCAGGTTTTCATCTGGCCATTTGCAAATGCGGCTTGCACAAACCCCTTGGTTTTTGTGAACCATTCAGTGCTCCATTTGTTCTGATCAGTGTGACGGGTGTACAACCACGCACGATCACTCATCTTGACTTAAGTGTATCATCATCAAGTACAACATAAAAAACTTTAATACCTGACACTACTAATAATCTCCATTAGTATCATCAATAAATGCATAATCATCATCATCACTATAGTCAATGACGGGCTCATAGGGTTCAGTGGCATCAACATGTGGAAGGCCACCTTGACGTAATCGATCAAGCATTGACAGGTCATCCGCAGCAGTAACCTCATCTTGTTCCGGCTCTTCTTGTTCCTCCTCTGGGGTGATGTCGGATTCACTGTCGCTGTCTACTTCAATGTTTTGGGGTGAAGTATAGCGGTTCTTGAAACATGTCACAGCCCCAGAATTGGTTGTAATTAGTGGCATCTGCATCCATGCATCATGTTTGTTTTCAAAGGAAATTTTGAAGTAGGGAGGACCAAGCCCTAGCACTAAAGCAAATCAAATAGGTTCAACTAAAAATATTTTTCAGTGAATCCAAATGGCTTTAAGAAAATGTTCATCATTTCTAGAATAATGTTATAAACCATAACCAGAGTTTGTTATATTCATGACATATCTGGTCACTGGATTAATTCTTTAAGTATTTGCATTTGGGTATTTAATGCTAATAAATAGTTTAAATGTTCAAATAATCATAAACCAAAATGTTTGCTGTTTGTTATATTCCAAACAGTGGCATTGATTAGTTTCATGATTTTTGGGTTTGACCTAGTATTTTTAATAAAGCCAATCAGTTGCAGATAAATAGAAAACATTAACATAATTAGAAAAAGAGAGAGAGGAGCCGACCTGGCCCACTTACCTGTAGCCGGCCCAGCTTGACCAGCCCAGCCCACCTACCTCGCCGCTCGTCGTCTTCCTCTGCCAGTAGGCAGAGGCGAGGCGTGGCGCGCGCCCGAGAGCCCCGGCCACCTCCTGCTTACCTGCTCGCCGCTGGAGGCACCCGAGGGTGCCATGCACTCCCCTCGACCCCTTGCACCTCTCCCCTCTCTCCCAGAACTCCCTCTCCCTCCTCTGCTCGCTTCCGCGGCGCCACCGAGTGCTGCTGTTGACGCTGCTCGCCACCACCACAGCCAACGCCTCTCCCTCAACCTCCCGATCAGCCCAGAGGCTCTGCCACTCCGTCCTCGACCCCCTCACCGAGCCACGCCCCTCCAGAAGCCCCCGAACGTCCTCACTGGGCCCGTCTCCTACCTCGGACCCGCCGGTCGCCGTCGCCCGATTCGTTGAACTCCGGACGCCCCCGAGCCTGCTGACCACCTCTTCCTCTCCACTGTGAGCTCCTACGCCTCCCCTCTCTCTTCCCCGCCTCGATTGCGCCATGTAGCCTCGATCCCACCAGAGCTGGAGCTTGCTCGCCGCCGTCCATGTCTCTGTCACGGCTAGAACCCACATGTGTCGCATCCGAGCACACTGTCGTCCTCAGCGTGCTCCCAGGAACCCAAAGCACCTAACCACTCGTCCTCCCGTGCACCGTAGCGCGCTGCCATTCTCACCGAACTCCCGCGGCCGCAACCAAGCTCGCCGCCGTCGACTCCAGCCACCCTAGCCCGGAGACCACCACCATCCGACGCGCCATCGCGCCAGCTCTCCGCAGGGCCAAAGGCGCACCGAATGGTGCACCAGTAAGCGAAACCGAGCACCTCGAGTGCCTCGCGCGTTACAGTCGCCGGCGTAACTCCGTGATCTTGGCGTGGCGATTTCATTAGCCGCTAATGACCACTCTAAACACCCCTTGAGCCACTGCCATGTGGGCCCCGAGCCTAATTAGATTAGTTTAATTTTTCTGTTTAGATTAGTGCTAACCTGTGGACCCCACGTGTCAGATTTTGACTTAGTCAAGTCAACGTTGACCGGTCCCACCTGTCGTACACCCAAACCAGCCTGAGACACTGACGTATGGGCCCCACAGGTCAGGTTTGACCTGGCCGACCGAGTTGACCTGCTGACGTCACACCTATGTCATGCTGACGCGGTAACTTATTTTCTGGAATTATTTTTATATAGGAAATTCCAGAAAATGTTGCAAACTTCAAAAATTCATAGAAAATCAACCGTAGCTCCAAATCAAATAATTTATATATGAAAAATTATCAGAAAAATCCAATCTATCCATCTATACCACTTTCATGCATGATTGAACAAGTTAACCTCCCTGGATAGAATGAATCATGATTAGGGCAACTTTTGAACTAGCATTTGGAGTTGGAGTTTAACCTTGTTTGAATTCCACTTCAATTAACTTGGCTTACTGCTGCATTAGCTCAAAACACCAGCATATTACCATGTAATTATCATGCATCATATTGTTGCATCGCATTGATTGTGTTCTTTCTTGTTTGCCGGTAATTGTCCCCTCTCGGTAGACGACGTACCGACGATGAATTTGATGACACCGATGAAGAACTATATGATCTTCAGAAGTGCCAGGCAAGCAAAACCCCCTTGTTCATTCCGATACAATCCCACTCTCTCGCTCCTGCTCTCTTTTACTGCATTAGGACAACATCGATTCAACTGTTACTTGCTGCGGTAGCTGAACCCCTTTATCCTTTGCATGACCTGTGATTGCCACAGTAAATAGATGAAACCCACTAGCATGAGTAGGACTTGTTTGAGCCCTGTTGTGCCTACTCATTCATGCTTGTTTGTCATGCCTGCTATTGCTTAGAGTTGTGTCAGGTCTGATTCATCCGGGATGAATCAGAGGTGTGTGAACATGTCCTACGGTGTGTGAGCTAAGCGTGTGAACACGATTTGGTGAAGGTAGTGGTGAGAGGCCATGTAGGAGTACATGGTGGGTTGTCTCATTGCAGCCGTCCTCAGGAACTGAGTTCTATGTTTGTGATCCATGATTCAGCTACTACCACACATTGGGCCCAAAACCAATGGACCCTCTCGGCTTCTTGATCACCCTTGTCCTCTGTCCAGGAGTTGCAAGTAGTTTCTGGTGTTTGTAGTATGCTGGAGGCCCTGGGCAGCGCTGATCGGAGGGGTGGGTTGTGATGTGGTAGGCACGTGGCCGGGTATACTGGGCGCCCGTTTGGTGTCTCGGAACCCTGTTCACATCGTTTGGGGCTGTGAGCGAAACCCCGGCTGGATCTCCTCATGGATGGAACCCGAATAGGCGATAAACCTGGACTAGAGACTTGAGTGTTTAGGTAGGCCATGGCCGACACCCACGTTGGGCTTCCGCTTGAAGGTTGCCGAGTACATGTCGTATGGCGGCGGTAAGTGGTGAGCGTGTGTGAAGAAGTACACCCTGCAGGGGTTAACATCATCTATTGAATAGCCGTGTCATGAAAAGGACTTCGGGTTGCTGTACAGTTCATAGACAAGTGAAAGTGGATACTTTAAAATGCACAAGATAAGCGTGAGTGCTATGGATGGCGTTCACATAGGGAGACGGGAGCGGATCCATAGTGGTGTATTGATATGGTGAATATGTGGACTCGTGTGCGCCACCTCAAAAGAATTACTTGCAGTCGTAGTTTAGGATAGCCACCGAGTCAAAGCTGGCTTGCTGCAGTCAAACTCCACCACCCCCTTTTTGATAATGATGCATATGTAGTTAGTTCTGATGTAAGTCTTGCTGGGTAGATTTGTACTCACGTTTGCCTATTTTATGTTTTTGCAGAGAGACTTCAGTCTCACTAGTAATTCCGCGTGGACTCCGACGTTTAGCATGTTACCTCAGCTATGATCTTGTGCCCTCGGCAGGATCTAGTAGATAGTCAGGCTTCTAAGCCTTTTTCATTTGTAGATGTCTGTACACAGACATGTTAGCTTCCGCTTGTGCTTTGAATTGTATGCTCTGAATGTTGGGTCGTGAGACCCATGTTTGTAATATCTCGCTCCCCGGAGCCTATTGAATAAAATACTTGAGTCGTAGAGTCATGTTGTGATGCCATGTTGTATTTGCACACATCGAGCATATTGAGTGTATGATATTGAAATGCTTGGTATGTGTGGGATCTGACTATCTAGTTGTTTATCCTTAGTAGCCTCTCTTACTGGGAAATGTCTCCTAGTGTTTCCACCGAGCCATGGTAGCTTGCTACAGCTCCGGAACACTTAGGCTGGCCGGCATGTGTCCTTCTTCGTTCCTGTGTTTGTCCCTTCGGGGAAATGTCACGTGATGAATACCGGAGTCTTGTTAGCCCGCTACAGCCCGGTTCACGAGTCTGCTAGCCAGTGCTACATCCTGATTCACTCGCTGATGACCGACACGTTCGATCTTTGGGTCATGGATGCTTGTCCTGTAAGTTTGTGCCACTTTGGGTTTACGACTAACCATGTCAGCCGGGCTCCTTATCATATGGATGCTAGCGACACTATCATATCGTGTGCCAAAAGGCATAAGCGGTCCGGGAAAAGGTAAGGCGACACCGTGGGAATACCGTGCGTGAGGCGCAAAGTGATATGAGGTGTTACATGCTAGATCGATGTGGCATTGAGTCGAGTCTGACAGCTTTGGTATCGAGCTTTGCTGTGGGATTACCAAGCCAAACTGGTCGAAGTTGTGTCGAGAAATGCTTTAGTTATGTAAGGGAATTGATTGTGGGAGGGAACGTAAGGCTCTTTTTACTCCTTATATCTCATGGCCTTCTGATCTGAGTCAACCTCTTCTCTTCTACGGGGTTTAAGAACTAGGCTTCTCATCTATCTATCAGGATGACGTGTTCTTATCCATAGACTTTTAAGATTGTTGGTTTTAAGCCCCAGTTCAGTTCCTACTATTTCTGTATGATAATTGTTGATATCGGAACCTTGATATTGTGATGTTGAGTGGATATGCCACCATTTTTGCAGGATGTCTCAAATCATTTTGAGCATTTACAGCCGTTATGCTGTCCGAGTCATCCCAGGTCTCTAAATAGTCTGATGCATTTGCAATCCTTTCCTTCCGTTCCCGATGTCCTTTTTGGTCAGAATAAGCACACTAATCGGTAAGTTGAGGTACTTTATTGCCTCGACATATGTGTTGGAGTTAGTATTATGACCCTAGGTGTTTAGGAAGTCACCTAGCAACTTAGCAATGATTTTGTATTCCCAGTGTGATGATTCTGGCCATTATTCTTGAAAGCATCCCGTGATGTTATTAGTTAGTAGGCATTCTATTCCTGGGTTCTTGAACCCGAGATTCACCCTACTTACTTCATGCTGATAGTAATTGCTAGCTCCCTTAGGTTATTAGTAACCTTTGCATTAGTCCTCGAGGTCCATGGTATTTCCTTCTTCTAAATACTATGAACCGTCTATGGCAGAAGTTCCTCGCTAAACCGAAGGATCACAGCCAGGGTGCTTTTGAGGAGTACTCCATTCCATATTGCGACTCTTCCAGTTCTACCCTTTTGCATGGGTTATCCGGAAGAAATGTTGAGCTTTGCTCGACATACTAATCTATGCATCGACAACTCAGAAAATTATATGTTCCTTTGAGTTGCTCTCCTTAGTTGTATCCCGACCATCCTCTATCAGTTGATAACCAAGAGTATGTGTGCATTTGTTTATCGATGCTTATTATCCTTGTGGTCCGTCAAGCCATTCTATTTCGGAATGACTAGGAGAAACAAACTCCAGTACCTCATCCATTTCTAGGATTGGGTCAAAGCAGTTGTATTCGCAGATCAAAGTGCCTATCCAGCTTTTGATTCTGTTCTATCCTGAAGTATTACCCACTTTATGTCAGGAACGTCATCAGAATTGCACCTTCTCTTCTGAATTCTTGACGCAGTGATACTTCTCGCCATCATTATTCATTCCTCGGTTCCGAGTTGTTGTAACCGGAATGCCGATAAGTGACTTGTGATGTGTGAAATCAATACTCCGAGCAACTCGTTGCATGGTATCTAATGGACAATATCCTCATTCTTAGTGTGTTGGTTATTAAATCATCATCCTAAGATTGATCGTGCTACATAGTCCTTATTTCTGGTGCACACTTCGATTGATGAGTTAGGATCTTGTCAAGTCCTCACTCATTTGATCATGTCGTCTTGCCCTCAAAAGCAAGATTGTTCTCGAGCTTAGTAACATACCGGTGGTTCGTGACTTTCCAAATATCTTCTTGGAAGTGTTACCGGGTTGTTTCCTAACTGTTATGTTGAGCTCGTGATCAAGTTGGTTTCTTGTGAACCACCCTTTCTCCAAGAATATGTGTTGGATATCCCTGAGCTAGTTGGTTAAGCTACACAACAACTTGGAGAATTGGAAGATAAAAGCTTGCCTAACTTAGTTCGTTCCAAAGGGATATTCTTGTGTAGTGTGTGTTGAAGAAAGATGATATCTTCATCGATTGGTCCCTGTGATCAGTTGCTGGACCTATTGTCTTATCAATCCTTTGATTTGAGTGTGGGCTATCGTCAAATCAAATCAGTACCAACGATGCTCGTAATGTTGTCTTACTCGTGGTTGATCCCTCGAGCATAGACCATTACATCTTTTGGTCTGACCAATACTATCACCGTGTTCACATGATGGTGGAAGCCTAGTGATATGGAAATTTCGATGAGTTGTTGTTGAGCCCATCAGCAGCATTTTGTCTCCCCCATGAGTCATGTTGAACATCAACCTAGTGTTGGAAACTTGTGTAAGCATTTCTTCGTGTTTCGTTCATGAAGCATATGTTTGGATGAAGCTAGTGACTTCCTCTAATTCATGTGCATCTAATGCAAGTTGCCGCCGTGGATTCGAGAAGGTCAATGTTGCTTCTTTGGAATCATCCCAAATCGGTCATGCATACGTGCGAAGTATTCTGTGGTTCGGAGACTTGCAACCTTCGCTCTACATGTGTTCCTAGCACACCAAGCCACTGATTGATTTGTTCAAGGAGAAGGAGTTCCTTCATAAGAGCTAATCCGGACTTATGTAGGGACTTCGATACCCTCGTTGATGGTTCCCCACCTAAACTCGGTAGTGTTTATATAAGACTACTATGTGGTCATGCTTGTCTCGAACAACATGTTCACATGTTTGTAGCAGAACCCGCTCATGTTTTGGAGCTCACTACCATAGTCCATCTCCCGAGAATCTCGCAACATCATCTCGTCGATTTGTGTTGCAACCTTTCCTTTTCAGACACGCTGAGTTTGAAGTATCCTATCACCAATCGGATCTGAATCTCAGGCAGATATGATGGTTGGAACATTCCAACAGTTGCATTTCGTTCCCAGCTTGCACCGTCCTTGTGCCATTTCACTATGGGCTGCCTTCTTAGTAATTCTTGTCCAGGTTCATCTTCAAAGGTGGACTTACCATGGGTCCCCTCCACCTCCGATGATAAGCAAAAATCATCCATTGTGTTGTCTTCAACAAGGTAGTCCACATCATCCATTCTAGTTCGGGTGTACCATTCCTTTGCACTCCGCCAAACGATCGTTGTGAATTGCCTTAGGCTGGTATGAAGAGTTTCAATGATCTCTGAATCAAAAGTAATTCTTTTTGCCACTTAAGGGAATAGTTCCTCGCGTCACCTCCCCTGAGGTGCCCCGTTATTGAATCATGGCAATTATTTCCTCGCCACCTTGACACCATCCACCATCTCTCTAAGCGTGGAATTGTTGCCCACTAATCAAACCTCGTTGTTTATTCTTCCATCCCTCTCGATGTGTTTTGTGCCTCAAACTCGAGATGTTTCAACATCTCATTCCACGAGTTGATCTTGAGTGCTCGATCCTCGAGGAGATCGACTCCTATAGAGTCTCTTTCTGTCGCCATCGTGTTGGATGAAGATCCCGAAAGCAAGGACGTCAAGATCAATTGGAACAATGAACCAACATCTTCGGGAAGGGAAATTGGATCGACAAGATCGTGTTAGCCAGTGTCCCCTCTGTCTTCTTACCTCATGTCTTGAATCTCGGGACGAGATTCTTGTTTAGTGGGGGTGAGTTGTCACAGCCCCAGAATTGGTTGTAATTAGTGGCATCTGCATCCATGCATCATGTTTGTTTTCAAAGGAAATTTTGAAGTAGGGATGACCAAGCCCTAGCACTAAAGAAAATCAAATAGGTTCAACTAAAAATATTTTTCAATGAATCCAAATGGCTTTAAGAAAATGTTCATCATTTCTGGAAAAATGTTATAAACCATAACCAGAGGTGTTGCACATTTTTCATGACATGTCTGGTCACTGGATTAATTCTTTAAGTATTTTCATTTGGGCATTTAATGCTAATAAATAGTTTAAATGTTCAAATAATCATAAACCAAAATGTTTGCTGTTTGTTACATTCCAAATAGTGGCATTGATTAGTTTCATGATTTTTGGGTTTGACCTAGTATTTTGAATAAAGCCAAACAGTTGCAGATAAATAGAAAACAGTAACATAATTAGAAAAAAGAGAGAGAGGAGCCGACCTGGCCCACTTACCTGTAGCCGGCCCAGCTTGACCAGCCCAGCCCACCTACCTCGCCGCTCATCGTCTTCCTCTCTGCGATGAGGCGAGAGGCAAAGGCGTGGCGCCAAAAAGCCCCGCCACCTCCTGCTTACTGCTTTGTTGGAGGCACCCGAGGGTGCCATGCACTCCCCTCGACCCCTTGCACCACTCCCCTCTCTCCCAGAACTCCCACTCCCTCCTCTGCTCGCTTCCGCGGCGCCACCGAGTGCTGCCGTTGACGCCGCTCGCCACCACCACAGCCAACGCCTCTCCCTCAACCTCCGGATCAGCCCAGAGGCTCCGCCACTCCGTCCTCGACCCCCTCACCGAGCCACGCCCCTCCAGAAGCCCCCGAACGTCCTCACCGGGCCCGTCTCCTACCTTGGACCCGCCGGTCGCTGTCGCCCGATTCGTTGAACTCCGGACGCCCCCGAGCCCGCTGACCACCTCTTCCTCTCCACTGTGAGCTCCTACGCCTCCCCTCTCTCTTCCCCACCTCGATTGCACCCTGTAGCCTCGATCCCACCGGAGCCGGATGTCGGGGCGTGGCGCGGGTCTGTCTGCCCCGCCCGCCGTCGAGCACCTATGGGGCAGGGCCCCTTTGCTGGCGGTGCAGGCGGAGGAGGCCTGAGAGCAGATCGAGGCGAGCACGCTGGCGCGGTTTTTACCCATCTTGAGCTCTCCGGAGAGATAAAACTCCTCTTGCTGCTTTGTGTTGGTATTGAGCTCGGGAGCTTGAAGAGCTCTGATGGCGGCTGCCTCGGCGCGAGTGTCGAATGGCCGAACCTGACTAGCGAACCCCTCCACGTTGTGCATGGGCCTCCTTTTATAGCGCAAGGGGTCACGGCAGTGTCAGCGTGGGAAAGGGGTAAAAATGTAAAGAGGTGGTAGTTGGAGCAGTCGCGGGAACGGTGGAGCTACGATTAGCGAGCAGATGGTTTCTACCTACTTTGACAAGTGGGGACAAGGGCATTTAATGCCCGTCGCCGTCGATCCCAAAAGCTCCGCCCTTGCGTCTCCGTGCGCCGCGGCGATGGATCCACCACCGTGAAGCGCCACCGTGTCCCCACGGCTGCGCAGCCACCCGCCACGCGTCCTGGAACAGCCCAGGCGGCAGCGTGGGCGATGGCTGGGCGGGCACACACAGCGATTCCCCGGCAAGTACCTTGCCGGGGTCTTGATCTTGCCGGCCCCGGGGGCTTGCCGGGCTTCGTAACATGCCGCTCCCCGGGCCTTCGCCGGGACGCATGTAGCGCCGAGGCGTGTCCTCTGGGATATAACCTTCTAATCTTTCCGACGAGCTCCTCTCGCCAGGGCCTCACGTGAGTGAGGTAACCTTGAGCCTGGAACGGCCTTCCCGGCAAGCTCCTCTTGCCGGGGTCTCGATCTTCTGTCTTATACATTTTGTCTTTGGATGGCTTGATACGGAGAAGGATGGCCTCCGGCGAGCCCGTGGTAAACCCTGCCGCGGGGAGCTGCGACTGCCCGTGCACAAGTTGGGGTACTGAGGTACCCCTTCCTTAGTACACCGACAGGCGCCGGGCCTGGGCCATACAGGTGCCGGCGCTGTTGGGCCAGGCCCAAGACGATCTGCGGGCACACGCGCCCACCTGGCGCGCCCGAATCTGTTCTGCATCCGCCACATCCCCGCAATGGCACGCGTCGATTGCGGCGTCGTGAGAGGCGGGCGGCGCATGCGGTCATTAAGGCATCCACTTCGTGATCGTGGTGCGGGCGAGTCACTTCACCGTCGCTCGGCCCGCCTTTTTCGCCACTCGGCCCGCATGCATAAGGGTGCGTGGCGGCGATGGTGAAAACCGAGCCGTCACGGGTGAAAACGGCGAGCCAGCCCGCTCCTCATCCTCCGCGCCTCCCGATTGGCGGGAAGGGCGGTCGTGTCCCCACCTCGCCCTTTAAAAAGGGCGGAAGGGGCACATTGGCCTCACACTTCTCCTTCTCCCTTCGTCTTCACTTACATTCCTCTTTCCGCCATGGAAAGAAAATCCTAATTCCTCCACGGTCGCAGCGAGTCGCCTCGAGCACGCTCTTCTCCCTATCCGCACCAGCGGCGTGGCGGACCGCCACGAGGAGGAGAGGGAGGAGGTCAGCGGACGAGGCGAGGCGTGGTCGGCGGTCGGGGAGGCGGTCGTGGCGGCGTGCCTCCCGTCTCCTCCGACGAGCCCTGTCCACGATCGCGGTCCACGGAGATGACCCAGGGAGTTCTTCATCGAGCTGCGCCGGCGCCTCGTCGTCGCCTCCGGCTGCGGCCCGTTCGCGGGCGCGATGGAACGGATCCGCCGAGGTGATGGAGTTGCGCATGAGGGCTGTGGGAACAGCGGCACTTTCGAGTGAGTGTCGTGTCCCCACCCGGCGTGATATACCGGCCGAGGGTGGAAGACATTCGCCGGATCCATAGCTTGACGGCGGGGTTTACCCTCCATTTTAAGTTAATGGAGGCGACCTTCTCGCCGTCAAGGTCTTCGGGAGTTCGGGACCGGGCGAGATGCTGTGTGGACAGCTCCTCGGATAGCGAAGTCCCTCCTCGGCGAGTGTGCGAGGAGGGCGGCGCAGCGGCGAGGGGATGGCGGGTCCGACTAGGCGTCGGACACCGCTGCCTCGCGCGCCACCGGCGACCCCATGGCCGGGTCGCCCGGCCTCTGGCTACCGGGCCGTCTTCTTGGCGGTGGCGTGGGGGAGCTGCGAAAGAGGAGAGGGGTGGCGGCAAGGAGTGCGAGGCGAGGAGCCCTCGGCAGCCACCGTGACGTCCCACCACCCGTCTTCAACCTCTGCCTCGGCGCCTCCGCCAAGCTCTGGCGGCCCGGAAGTTCTCTTGGTGTCTTCGGCGCCCGTAGCTCTCCGGGGCTTCGAGGGACTCGTCGCTGGCGCCGTCGGCAGTTCCCCATGCCCGTCACCTTGCGCAGCTCTGGGGCACGCCACTCGTCGCCATGCTCTCCCAGCGCCCTTTGCCCTCCCGGCAAGCTTCTCTTGCCGGGGCTCCTGACCTACCTCCTGAACTCTGAGCAGAGAAAGCAGGAGAAGGATTACGGGCACCTTATCTTTTAATTTGTAAGCCATCAGACCTTAGCTGTATTTGAAAACTGTAATCCTCTCTATCATGTTTTCATCCTCTATGGACTTGTACTATATTGGGATGTTTTTAATGAAAAGAGGAAAGCTTGCGGACTGAGTCTTTTACTTGACTTCAGTATCTTGTATGTTTCTCGCTCTCGGGGAGCTTGTCGGGCGAACACGCTTGCAGTCTTGGGACAGCCATTGGCGGTGTTGCTTCCGACAAGCGACCTTGTCGGGCGATTCGCGCTTAACTTGCTGAGCATGCTCGAAGCAAGATAAGGGTCTTGTAAGCACTTTACTTGTGTTTGTTGAGCGGACTCGGAAACAAAACAAAGGCATAGCCGGACGCGACTTGGCTCCTCCGCGTATGGGTTTTTACAAGACACACTCGTTCAAAGACGCAGTCCCGCTTTCCCCGGTCCATGAGAGGATGCATGACGAGGGATATAAAACTTATCTGACTCCGCAGCCCCTGGCGATTTTAGCTTGCCGGGAAGGAATCTTGGCATCTGCAGCCCCCGGCGACCCTAGCTCGCCGGGGAAGAGTCTTGGCATTCGCAGCCCAGTGAGCTGGCTCGCGGGAGGGCAGCGGCCACGCCTCTGGTTCCTCCTTGTCGCTGTAATTTCATCCATGAAAATAGTTGAGGTAGGCATGCAACAGTAACATGTATATGTGTATAAATCTCTTCTGAGCGACTTTGCAATGCGATGCCGTGCCTCGCCTTTCGTATGTTTCAATCCAGCGCTTCGGGAAGCTTGCCGGGGCAAACACGCTTGCCGAACGCGGGACAGCCCGCCGGCGGTGTTGCGTCCGGCAAGCAACCTTGCCGGGCCAGTTGCGACGCTTACCTTGCTGAGCGGACTCGGAAGCAAGATAAGGGTGCAGCGGCACACTTGTGTTTGTTGAGCGGACTCGGAAACAAAACAAGTACGCAACTGGACCACGACTTGGTTCTTCCGCGCACGAGTTTCTCATACGAAGGGCATCGTACGGCAGGGCTTGCCGCGTTACACCCTCTACTTTACACCCTTTGTGCGCTTCTACCCTACGCTTCTAGGGAAACTTGCCGGCGCTAACACACTTGCTGAGTGCGGAACATCAGCAGCCCGCTGGCGGTGTTGTATCCGGCAAGCAACCTTGCATGCGACTAGTCGCGGCGCACTTAGCTTGTTGAGCGGACTTCGGAAGCGGTAGCGCGAGACTTGTCGCGCTCAATGTTGGCGTGCTCGAAACAAGATAAGTGCGGCTGCCGGGTAGGTTCCTCCAGCGCCGCAGGTTTTGCGTACAAAGGGCGAGCGCCACGAGGATATAACACAAGAAAAAAGCATGGAACTTAAGAGTGCTCTGCACAAAGGCTCGGCGACTTAGCTTTTTCATTTCCGTCGATCCGTCGAGGCGCGATCCTCCCGATCCTTCCCTTTGTATATTCTCGACCTTATGCTGCGGGGAGCTTGGCGGTGCAAACACGCTTCGCTGAGTGCGGAGCGTCGGCCCCCGTGGCGGTGTTGCCCCGACAAGCAACCTTGCGGGCGATTGCAGCGCACTTGTGTTTGTTGAGCGGACTCGGCGTAGCAAGGCGCGAGACTTGTCGCAGCTTCACTTTAACCGTTTGGCGTGCTCGAAAACAAACCAAAAAGCGCAAGCGGGCCAAGGCTCGACCCTTTCGCGCCGAGGCCTTACATACAGGTGCGGATTCTCGGGGTGCAACTTTCAGCTTCGGAGTTTAGCAGTTTTCTTTGCCTTGCTGGCGGTAGGCGATGGCGAGAGCTCAATGCACGCCCTCGGCAGCAGCGCAGCACTCCGGGGGAGGTGCAGTGGCCGGAGTGGGCACGAGGGCTATTCTTGGAGTGCAGGCGCGCGAGTGCCCTCGCCGGCGACCACCCTTCGGCAGCGTCTCCTCCGCCCACCGTCGGCTCCGGTGGTGGCGGGTGAGGCGCAGAGCAGAATCTGTGACCCTCGAAGCCCTCGTCTTGAGGCCATGGCGCGATTGTCGATGAAGTTGGAGAGGTTGGCGAAAACGCACCCGTCGCGACGCCGGATCAGTCCGCACAACCTCGGCGCCCCTACAGCCGGCCGCCAGATGTCGGGCGTGGCGGCTGGTCTGTCTGCCCGCCGCCGTCGAGCACCTATGGGGCGGGGCCCCTTTACTGGCGGTGCGAGGCGGAGGAGGCCTGAAGAGCGATCGAGGCGAGCACGTGGGCGCGGTTTTACCCAGCCGGAGCTCTCGGGAGATAAAACTCCTCTTGCTGCTTTGTGTTGGTATTGAGCTCGGGAGCTTGAAGAGCTCGATGGCGGCTGCCTCGGCGCGAGTGTCGAATGAGCGAACCTGACTAGCCGAACACCCTCCACGTTGTGCATGGGCCACCTTTTATAGCGCAAGGGGTCACCGACAGGTGTCAACGTGGAGAAAGGGGTAAAAATGTAAAAGAGGTGGTAGTTGGAGCAGTCGCGAGACAGTGAGAGCTACGATTAGCGAGCAGTGGTTTCTACCTACTTTGTGATGGGGGACAAGGGCATTTAATGCCGTCGCCGTCGACCCCAAAGCTCCGCCCTTGCGTCTCCGTGCCCGCGGCGATGGATCCACCACCGTGAAGCGCCACCGTGTCCCCAGGCTGCGCAGCCACCGCCACGCCACGCGTCCACAGAGCGGCCCGAGGCGGCGCGTGGGCGATGGCTGGGCGCGGGCACACAGCGCGATTCCCGGCAAGTACCTTGCCGGGTCTTGTCTTGCGGACCGGGGCTTGCGGGCCGTAACATGCGCTCCAGGGCCTTGGCGGGGCGCATGTAGCGCCCGGCGTGTCCTGCAGGATATAACCTTCTAATCTTTCGGCGAGCTCCTCTCGCGGGGCCTCACGTGAGTGAGGTAACCTTGAGCACAGAGCGGCCTTCCGGCAAGCTCCTCTTGCGGGGTCTCGATCTTCTGTCTTATACATTTTGTCTTTGGATGGCTTGATACGGAGAAGGATGGCCTCCGGCGAGCCCGTGGTAAACCCTGCCGCGGGGAGCTGCGACTACCCGTGCACAAGTTGGGGTACTGAGGTACCCCTTCCTTAGTACACCGACACCGGAGCTTGCTCTCCGCCGTCCATGTCTCTGTCGCGGCTAGAACCCACATGTGTCGCGTCCGAGCACGCTGTCGTCCTCAGCGTGCTCCCAGGAACCCAAAGCACCTAACCACTCGTCCTACCGGGCACCGTAGCGCGCTGCCATTCTCACCGAACTCCGGCGGCTGCAACCAAGCTCGCCGCCGTCGACTCCAGCCACCCTAGGCCCGGAGACCACCACCATCCGACGCGCCATCGCGCCAGCTCTCCGCAGGGCCAAAGGCGCACGAATGGTGCACGTAAGCGAAACCGAGCCCCTCGAGTGCCTCGCGGCGTTACGTGCGCCAGCGGCGTAACTCGATGGCGGGCGTGGCGGTTTCATTAGCCACTAATGACAACTCTAAACACCCCTTGAGCCCTTGCCATGTGGGCCCGAGCCTAATTAGATTAGTTTAATTTTTCTGTTAAGATTAGTGCTAACCTGTGGACCCCACGTGTCAGATTTTGACTTAGTCAAGTCAACGTTGACCGGTCCACAGTCGTACACCCAAACCAGCTGAGACAACGGCGTATGGGCCCCACAGGTCGGGTTTGACTGGCCGACCAGTTGACTGCTGACGTCACACCTATGTCATCTTGTGCGATGAACTTATTTTCTGGAATTATTTTTATATAGGAAATTCCAGAAAATGTTGCAAACTTCAAAAATTCATAGAAAATCAACCGTAGCTCCAAATCAAATAATTTATATATGAAAAATTATAAAATCCAATCTATCCATCTGTACCACTTTGATGCATGATTGAACAAGTTAACCTCACTGGATAGGATGAATCATGATTAGGGCAACTTTTGAACTAGCATTTGGAGTTGGAATTTAACCTTGTTTGAATTCCACTTCAATTAACAGCTTCTTCTGCATTAGCTCAAAACACCAGCATATTGCCATGTCATTATCATGCATCATATTGTTGCATCGCATTGATTGTGTTCTTTCTTGTTTGCCGGTAATTGTCCACTCTCGGTAGACGACGTACAGACGATGAATTCGATGACACCGATGAAGAACTATATTATCTTCAGAAGTGCCAGGCAAGCAAAACCCCCTTGTTCATTCCGATACAATCCCACTCTCTCGCTCCTGCTCTCTTTTCTGCATTAGGACAACAACGATTCAAGCTGTTACTTGTTGTGGTAGCTGAACCCTTTATCCTTTGCATGACTGTCATTGCCACGATAAATAGATGAAACCCACTAGCATGAGTAGGACTTGTTTGAGCCTGTTGTGCCTACTCATTCATGCTTGTTTGTCATGCCTGCTATTGCTTAGAGTTGTGTCGGTCGATTCATCGGGATGAATCGGAGGTGTGTGAACATGTCCTCACGATGTGTGAGCTAAGCGTGTGAACACGATTTGGTGAAGGTAGTGGTGAGAGGCCATGTAGGAGTACATGGTGGGTTGTCTCATTGCAGCCGTCCTCGAGGCTGAGTTCTATGTTTGTGATCCATGATTCAGCTACTACCACACATTGGGCCCAAAACCAATGGAACCTCTCGGCTTCTTGATCACCCTTGTCCTCTGTCCAGGAGTTGCAAGTAGTTTCTGGTGTTTGTAGTATGCTGGAGGCCATGGGCAGCGCTGATCGGAGGGGTGGGCTGTGATGCGGTAGGCATGTGGCCGGGTATACCGGGCGCCCGTTTGGTGTCTCGGAACCCTGTTCACATCGTTTGGGGCTGTGAGCGAAACCCCGGCCGGATCTCCTCATGGATGGAACCCGAATAGGCGATAAACCTGGACTAGAGACTTGAGTGTTTAGGTAGGCCGTGGCCGACACTCACATTGGGCTTCCGCTTGAAGGTTGCCGAGTACATGTCGTGTAAACGGCAGTAAGTGGTGAGAGCGTGTGTGAAGAAGTACACCCCTGCAGGGTTAACATCATCTATTGAATAGCCGTGTCATGGAAAAGGACTTACGGGTTGCTGTGCAGTTCATAGACAAGTGAAAGTGGATACTTTAAAATCGCAAGATAAGCATGAGTGCTATGGATGGCGTTCTCATAGGGAGGCAGGAGCTGATCCATAGTGGTGTATTGATATGGTGAATATGTGGACTCGTGTGCATACCTCAAAAGAATTACTTGCGATTATAGTTTAGGATAGCCACGGGTCAAAGCTGGCTTGCTGCGGTCAAACTCCACCACCCCTTTTTGATAATGATGCATATGTAGTTAGTTACGATGTAAGTCTTCTTTGGGTACATTTGTACTCACATTTGCCTATTTTATGTTTTTGCAGAGAGACTTCAGTCTCACTAGTAATTCCGCGTGGTCTCCGATGTTTAGCTTGTTACCTCAGCTACCATCTTGTGCCCTCGGCAGGATCTGGTAGATAGTCAGGCTTCTAAGCCTTTTTCATTTGTCAATGTCTGTACTCAGACATGTTAGCTTCCGCTTGTGCTTTGAATTGCATGCTCTGAATGTTGGGTCGTGAGACCCATGTTTGTAATATCTCGCTCCCCGAAGCCTATTGAATAGAATACTTGAGTTGTGATGCCATGTTGTATTTGCACATATCGACCATATTGAGTGTATGATATTGAAATGCTTGGTATGTGTGGGATCTGACTATCTAGTTGTTTATCCTTAGTAGCCTCTCTTACCGGGAAATGTCTCCTAGTGTTTCCACGAGCCATGGTAGCTTACTCTTTGCTCAAGAACACTTAAACTGGCCGACATTGTCCTTCTTCGTTCTGTGTTTGTCCCTTGAAATGTCATGCGATGAATCTGGAGTCTGTTAGCCCGCTTCTGGCCGGTTCCTGGAGTCTGCTAGCCCGATGCTACAGCACAGATTCACTTTCGCTGATGACCGACACGTTCGATCTTTGGATCATGGATGCTGTCCTATAAGTTTGTGCCACTTTGGGTTTCACGACTAACCATGTCAGCCGGGCTCCTTATCATATGGATGCTAGCGACACTATCATATCGTGTGCCAAAAGCATAAGCGGTCCGGGGAAAAGGTAAGGCGACACCATTAGAATACCGTGCGTGAGGCTGCAAAGTGATATGAGGTGTTACATGCTAGATCGATGTGGCATTGAGTCGGGGTCCTGACAAAACGCTTTTTGGAAAGACGTGTCTCTTGGATGAATTCTCCTTCATATGTGTCTGGGTTAATGTAAGGTTCATAATCCTCTTCCTTTGGGGAGATAGTCTATGCGTGGCGGCGCCGTAATGCGACATCTGAACCTTTCAGATTTGGATTAGTTTGGCAGGCCCATGGTAGATAGAATACTTGGGTCGCCTGTTGAGCCGTAATATAGACATCAGGAACATCTAAATGGGTGCTTTGTTTGATTCCAACTAGCCCTATATGTTCATGAGTCCTTTAGTCTCCTTCAGCTGAAACCAATAACATTTGAAGACTACAACATTCGGTGGGTTTTCACCATAGAATAGAAGTTCATAAATTGCTTCAACTCTCCCATAATACTCAGTACCTCCTTCGCTGATAGAAGATACACAACAATTTGTAGACTGTCGGTCGGCCATAGATAGCTCTTTGCCATAGGTACGAAAGCGATACCCGTTTATGTCGTATTTGTCAAATGAACGGACCTTATAGTCAAAACCATTAGCGACTTGTCTCAATTCGGCGTCCATAGACTCTAAATCAGCCTACAAGTTTAATACGAAAGGATTGTTGCATTACGCACACATTAGCGAATGAAATGAAATTGTCTAATAGAAATTACCGTTTGTTCGAACCAAGAGATGAAACCGGGATAGCCGCCTCCTTGCTTTGCGAGAAGCTCATACTGTTCGACGGAATCCTTTTGGATCACCGCTCCATACGAGAATATGGCGACGTATCGGTTGTATGAAATATCCAGGAATAAGAGCAGTTCAAAGGAAATAGCAGTTGCAAAACAATGTACCGAGAACTTACTGGATGTACGGCCGCACTTCTATCAGGTTGTTGAAGATATACAACGCAATGGTCCGCCATTCTTCGTTATCCAATGATACTGGATTTGAAACACTGGCTGGTGCGAGATTCCCTTTGAATAGGATGACGTTGTATCCACACTTTTTAGGGTCGTCAGCATTGTACCGAGGCTTCAGATTATGCAAATGACGATTTTTGGCTTCGTATTGTGCTGTCATGAAGTTTGCCGCCTCCTCAATGATGAATGCCTCAGTCATTGATGCTTCAATTCTACATTTATTTTTACATTTTTCTTGAAGCGTCGTCTGCATCCTCTCAGTTGGGTAGCACCAACGATTTTGCACGCCCCCCGCCCCAATCTTGCCTCGGTTGGGAGATGCAAAATCAAATCTGCATTGGATTAAAGAAGCCGGTGGAAAGATCTTTCTAACTTGCGAGATCAACTCGGTGCCAACTCTTCCATTTCTTCTATACGCGACGATAGTTCTTTCGCACAAAGAACATGGAAGAAATAGCTGAGTTCTGCCGATACTAGCCATTCATCCTCGGGGATGAAGCCACGCAACATCACTGGCATTACCCGCTCAATCCATATGTGCCAATCATGACTCTTGAGACGAAATATCTTCTATTTATCAAGACTCGCTCCCCTCTTTAGATCCGATGCATACCCATCGGGGAACATCAACTGCATTTTCACCCACAAGATAATTTCCCTCATAGCTGGCCTTCCAAGATTGAACCATGCCTTTGGCTTCATCCAGTTCTGCTTTCCTTTCGGTTCTTTCATGTTTTGTAATGGCCTATCACATAGCGCCTCCATATCGACTCTAGCCTTAGTATTATCCTTTGATTTCCCATCTATGCCGAACAATGTACCAAAAAGTGCCTCGGCGATATTCTTCTCAGTGTGCATCTGTAGGACCTTGAGAAGAGGTGTCTAGAGGGGTGGTGATTAGACACCAAGTACCAAAAGTTGCAATTTTTAACTTCTTTAAGTTTAAGTGGAGTTTAGGCACAAGTTTAACATTCACAATACATAACAAGCAAGCATGCGAAGAGTATATGAGCAGCGAAAAGTAAAGCATGCAACTTGCAAGAATGTAAAGGGAAGGGTTTTGGAGGATTCAAGCGCAATTGGAACAACGATGTTTTTAGTCGTGGTTCCGATGGGTGGTGCTATCGTACATCACGTTGATGGAGACTTCAACCCACGAAGGAGTAGCAGTTCTTGAGTCCACGGAGGCTCCACCCACGAAGGGTCCATGAAGAAGCAACCTTGTCTATCCCACCATGGCCGTCGCCCACGAAGGACTTGCCTCACTAGCGGTAGATCTTGACGCAGTAGGTGATCTCCTTGCCCTTACAAACTCCTTGGTTTAACTCCACAATCTTGTCGTAGGCTCCCAAGTGACACCTAACTAATCTAGGAGACATCACTCTCCAAGAAGTAACAAATGGTGCGTTGATGATGAACTCCTTGCTCTTGTGCTTCAAATGATAGTCTCCCCAACACTCAACACTCTCTCATGGGATTTGGATCTGGTGGAAAGAAGATTTGAGTGGAAAGCTACTTGGGGAAGGCTAGAGATCAAGATTCATACGGTAGGAATGGAATATCTTGGCCTCAACACATGAGTAGGTAGTTCTCTCTCAGAAAATGTATGTTGGAAGTGTAGGTTTAGTCTGATGGCTCTCTCCACGAGTGAAGAGGAGGTGGAGGGTTATATATAGCCTCCACACAAAATCTAACCGTTACACACAATTTACCAAACTCGGTGGGACCGAATCAACAAACTCGGTCGGACCGATTTAGTAAACTTAGTGACCGTTAGGATTTTCGGTGGAACCGACATGCAACTCGGTAGGACCGATATGGTTAGGGTTAGGGCATAACGTAATCTCGGTGAGACCAATTACACAAATTCGGTGGGACCGATTTTGGTAATTAGCTAACCAGAGAGTTGGTCAGGCAAACTCGGTTGGACCGATTACACAAACTCGGTAGGACCGATTTTGGTAATAAGTTAACCAGAGAGTTTGCATTGTAATCTCGGTAGTACCAATTTGTCAAACTCGGTGAGACCGATTTTGGTAATGGACATACACAGAGAGATTACAATCCCAACTCGGTGAGACTGAGATCCCTATCGGTGAGACCGATTTTCCTAGGGTTTGTGGCAGTGGCTAAGACATCTGAACTCGGTGACGCCGGATAGAAAGAATCTGTATGGCCAAGTTTGACTTTAGGTTTAGGTCATATGTGTGGAGTGGGAAGGTAGTTGAGGGTTTTGGAGCATATCACCAAGCACTGTGGAGCAAGAAACTCATTATGCAACACCTCATCCCTTCTTGATAGTATTGGCTTTTCCTATAGACTCAATGTGATCTTGGATCACTAAAATGTAAAATGAAGAGTCTTGAGCTTGAAGCTTGAGCCAATCCTTTGTCCTTAGCATCTCGAAGGAGTTCCCACATCCTTTAGTCCATGCCACTCCATTGTTGAACTTGTCTGAAACATACTAGATAAAAGTGTTGGTCCAACAAGAGATATGTTGACATTAATTACCAAAACCACCTAGGGAGCACTTGTGCTTTTAGCATCACGTCGATGTTGTGTGGGCAAAGGAGGTCTTTGAAGTAAGCCAGATCCCATAAGCATGTCATGTGAGTCCAGGCATGCTTATAATTATACCCCTTGAAGTACCCTGGATGCTCTGGATCTGGCTCGAGAGCGTTTAACTGATACAGCGTCTGTTGGCATGTCAACGCAGGTGGTGCAGAGTTTTTGACAACTCTACCTCTGATGAAGTTCTTCTTGTCTTTCCTGAACTTATGGCGAGGATCCAGGAACTGTCTATGAATGTTGAAGCAAGAAAACTTGTGACCGCCCTGAAACCAATGAAACTCAAGAGTTCCCTTGCATGTGGGGCACGGGAACCTTCAATGCACAGACCAGCCAACGAATAGCGCATACGCCGGCAAGTCATGTGTCTAGTACATGTACCAGACACGCATTATGAAGTTCCGTTTGCTATAGGCGTCGTATTTCTTGAACCCATTATCCCAGGCTTCTTGCAATTCGTCCTTAAGCGGCTGCATGTACACATTCATATTTTTCCCCGGATAGTTGGGCCCTGGAATTATCAACGTCAGGAAAATGTTCTTTCTTTGAATAATCTGTCCGGGGGGAGATTGAGTGGAAAGACAAATACGGGCCAACAACTGTATTGGGCTACCGTCATACCAAACACACTGAACCCATCCATGTGGATGGCGACTCGAGAATGGCTCGGATCTGCCGCTTTGTCAGCATGTAATTCATCAAACTTTTTCCATGCAACACCATCCGATGTGTGTACCATCATCAGATTCCCATCTGCATCTAGTTCGGTTCTTTTGCCTGTTTTGTGCCATGTCATCTTGCTGGCCGTCTCTTCAACCATGAAAAGGCGTTGAAGTCTTGGTATGATTGGCATATCCGAAGAACACTAACGGGGATTTTTAGTGCATGTCTTCTCACCCATCTGTTGTCTACCACAACATACGGAAGACTTGCAAATGGGACAATAGTTCAAGTCCGCATAATCAAGCCTAAATAAGGCACATCCTTTCTCACGGCATGTATCTTCTCATAGGGCATCTTGATTACGGGAGGATTTTGTCCGTGGTATTGGTTTGCGAGGCATTGCACGGCCTTTGGGTAAGCGTCCAAATATTGTCATCATTGCGTCGTAGCATTCTCTGCCCAAGTTGAGCGAGCCTTGAGCCATTACTTGTGAGATGGCATCCAACTAACAAAGCTCGGTGTGCTCGTGGGCGGGCGTTTTGAAGACTCAACATTTCATTGAAGGCCTTTGCAGATTCCTCCATCTCCTCGTCCGAATCCGAGCATTATCATAGTCTTACACCATATTTTCCATCCGGTACCATGCTCGTCGGTTGCAATGGCGATCCACCTCAGCTTCGGTCACGTTAGGCGGACTCACCATGATATGTCCACACCGTATAATCGCGTAAAACCACTCTTCTCAGGTGTTTGCCCATTTCAGCCTCATCCTCTTTTCCCAATTGCCGCTTTGAAGCAGGGGCACCAGGTTTTCATCGGCCATTTACCGTCTGCTTGCACAAACCCCTTGGTTTTGTGAACCATTGATTACTCCATTTGTTTTGATCGGTGTGACCGATGTACATCCGCACGATCACTCATCTTAACTTTGAGCTCTTGGACACACAACAAATATATATATATATATATATATATATATATATATATATATATATATATAATTCATCATGTATATATTCATCAGTTGATCTACTTTGTCAATTTTATCACGTCCATGCAACCTACACTCTAATAGGAAATGATAGGTCCTAATCACCCAGTATGTGTAGATTGGGTTCATTTTCCATGCTATGCTCGGATCAACATAAAATTTCAGCAGCACCTCCCGCTGTTCTCCGATACGTCTCTACAATAAACAAAGAGGATGTGTACCGGAGAACAACGAGAAAACAGCAAAATATATGCGTCGGATCGAAACCATATGGGAAGCAGACCCAATCTACATACTCAACTATCCATGGATAGCATTGGACAATTGAAAGAATCACGGTTATAAATATGCAAATGCATGCATATTTATAACTATAACGCTTCGAAGCAGGAGACACATATTGATTCACATATCTTGATGATTCAAGACACATATATAGCTAGCTATCAAGTTTCATCGGCACGAACACGAGCGAGCAAATAATTAAGGAGGAGGTGGACATATCATTTGTGCTCACCCACGAGCGAAGAAGCGAGAACTAAATCAAAGCGCATGGGGAGGTCGTCGAACACCAAACCTACTTAGCGATGAAACAAATGCACATTTAAATCTATCCGATCAACACAATTATATATGATGTTTTTCATAACAAAATTGAAAAATATATGATTTAACTCATAATTCACAAATATATGACCCCGTCGGCCTCTGGAAGGCCAAAGAGCACCTTTTCGGGAGGTGTCGGGGCGAGGTGTAAATGTCGATTAATAAGGTGCCGTGTCGAAATTAAAGTGCTGTTTGAGGTTAGAGGTGTCGTGTCGGGGTCGGGGTGTCGGGGTGTCGTGTTGGGATCGGGGTGTCGGGGTCAGGGGGTCAGGGGGTCGGGGTGTCGTGTCGGGGTCGGGGTGTCGGGGTCGGGGTGTCGAGGTCAGTGGGTCGGGGTGTCGGGGTGTGGTGTCGGGGTCAGGGGGTCGGGGTGTTTCCTTCTATCCTTCTTCTTCTTTCCTTCTCTTCTTCTTCTTCTTTCATTTCTTCTTCTTCTTCTTTCCTTCTCTTCTTCTTCCCCTTCTACATATTCTTATTTTCTTCTTCTTTTTTCTACTTCTTTTACTTCTTTTCTTTTCTTCTTTTCTTCTTTTCTTCTTCTTCTACTTCTTCTACTTCTTTTCTTCTTCTTCTTTTTTCATCTTTTTTCTACTTCTTTTACTTCTTTTCTTTTCTTCTTTTCTTCTTCTTCTACTTCTTCTACTTCTTTTCTTCTTCTTCTTCTTTTCTTCTACATATTCTTTTTTCTTCTACTTTCTTCTTTTCTTCTTCTTCTTCTTTTTTCATCTAAAACCCATGCACTAAATCTAACACGAACACATATGTAGCACAAAATCTAACACTAACACTAACACTAACACTAACACATATCTAGCACTAGATCTAACACTAACAATTAAACAGCAAAAAAAAGAAAAAACAGAAAAAAAATAACTCACAGGAGCCGATGGGGGCCGTGGTTTCGCGGCGGCAGGGTGGCGGTGGCGACGGGGGCGGCACGGCTCCGGAGTGGTGGAGCTTATGGGGGTTGGCGGCGCCGAGCCAGTGGGAGGCGAGGCGATGGGGCAGCGAGGCGCCGGGTGGTGGGCGGGTGGGGCGCCGGGCTCGAGGCGATGGAGCAGTCGAACCCACGATGTGGTGAAGCGCCGGCGGAGGATGGTGGGGCGGCAGGCGTCGGCGGGTGGGGGTGGCGGCGGGTGGCGGGGGTGGCGCCGGGCGGCGGCGGCGGTGGGTGGATCTGCTTGTCGGGAGGAGAGAGAGAAAGCGAGAGAGAGAGCAGGCGAGGGGGCTCGACCGTTACTTAGTTAGTCTTTGCCGTCCGCCCCGCCTTTGCCGTCCGCTTTTTTTTCTCTTTGCCGTCTGCTAGCAGATGGCAAAATGGCGGGCCGTTAAGTTTTTTCTAATCAGTTCGTTAGGGGCCACCTCTCTCTTTGCCGTCTGCTGGCTGACGGCAAAATCTTACCGTCGGTGGTGGCAAAGAAATGAACGAATAACAAAGACCTTCTTTCTTTGCGCGATTGTTTGCCGTCTGCTTCTTGGTAGCTGATGGCAAAGACCTTCTTTAATAAATGCTGCTAGCGGACGACAAAAAAACTGCGACAACAAAATCCTGATTCGATAGTGTAGGTAATTTCTATTAAGGCTATAATTTTTCTATCAATATGCCAAGATCGACTGTTCGCCTCACCTTTATTCTGCAAATGCCAACATGTCCAGAACATAAATTTCAAGCTTTTAGACCTTACATACGTTATGAACTTATGAAGTTATGATATATGTCTAAATTCAGCTGGATCTTCAATTAAATCCTGAATCCTATAGATGTTTTATCCTATTCTACATCTGAGTATACACTAATTAGTTAAACCTTTTCTTCTCCGGATCTACGTTCCACCTGTACTAATTGCCAGATTATATATGTGTTTGTGTTCATTCTTAATTTAAACTAGATCTAGCTGTATATACTACAAAATTTGTTAAAATTGCGCTGGGCAGGTTTCCATGATGAGTTCATAGCCTTTATGAAGTTGCTGCTGCTTGTTTTCTGTAATCATTGATCATTTTTCGTCTACATAGCAGAAAATTTGATTCTTGCATCTAACCCTGATCCTGATGGCGAAACAATTGCTTGGCACAATAAAGAAATGCTTGAGTGGCGTGATGTATTGGGTTTCCATGTTTTACTGTCATTTACAGGCTACCTCCACCCGCCTCGGTCTGTTTATTTCTAAGTGGGAAGTGATGAATCGAACAAGGAGGAAGGATGACGTGCTTGTTCTTTCCGGCGTGGGTTTACTGAACTTTGTATATATGAATTTCACCTCATATTTTCTTCCTGGCTTGATAAGAACTGAACAATATAATTTGGTTTCTCATGTCCAGTATTCCAGATTGAGTAATGCTAGAGATATGCGACCCTTAGCCCAGTTTACGAATGCTTTATTAGGTGTATTTTTCTTTCATGTACATAGCTGGGAGTAGTCTAATAGCCATTTTTTAAGGATAAACAAGCCTTACTATATGTAAGGTTTGAGATTACCCCATTTCAAATAACTAAAGGGAATCACTATTCCTCAAATGCAGGATATTGGTTTATTTTATTTCGTATAGCATGTTTTTGTTTCAGTTCTTTGTTTTTTCAAATCATTGCTTTCTTGCAGTAGTTTTCATGATAACAGAGATTTGAGAAGGATTTGTCTCTGTAGCTGTAGGTGATACCTTTTTTGTACTGAAACAACACAATTATTTGCTCTTTCTATGTCGTTTCTATCCCTGTCGTGGAAACGTCACGGCAGATGTCCTAGTGTGAGGATTTCGTCGTGAGGCCAATGCATCTATGTGATAGCTTGAGAGGGGTCGACCGGAATGAGAGACGCAAGGCGGATCAACCCATAAGACAAGAATTTAGATAGCTTCGGGCCCCGGGACACATCATCCGTTAATAACCGTACGTGCTGTTTGTGGCTAGGTCTCATTATGCTCATGAGAGAGACGCCGCATAACCGGCTCTCCTCTAGTTGTGTCTAGCCATAGCGATTGTTTCTTCTTACGTGTCCCTCTTGGGGTGCCCTGCCCCTCCTTATATAAGTTGAAGGGGCGGGTTACATGCCTAGTCCTAATAGGATTAGGATTACTCTATTACAAGTGGAGTCCTTGTCTTGCTTCCTTTCTAAGGGAATGTTCCTTACACTTTTCTCTTAAGCCGGCCCACCATAACATGAGCCGGCCTTCTGGTCCTTGGGCCTAGTCCTCTAATTGACCCACCATCAGGGCCATTAGTGAGTCGCCAGGCTCGTGAGTCGTCAGACCAGTGAACCGCCAGACTCGTGAATCGCCAATTCTCCGGCGGGTTACCAATGAAACGCCAAGTCCCAGCCGGGTCATAACTCCAACCGGGTCATACCGCGGGGTATATGCCCGACATTAGCCCCCAGTTTAATTTGGATTTATCCATGTTAAACTGACCCAGGTCATTCTTAAGTCTTTGTCATTTTCCTCCTTCTAGAAAGTCCGGGTCAATAGACCAACTTTATAATCAATTTTCTTGTAGAAGAAATATTGTGAATAAAGAACCCATTTGAGTCGGCCTTCAATGCTCTGACTTGACAAAAATATTGGTCTCGAAATACTCATCTGATTTTAACCGGCTTGAAGATGTAGGAACTTGCCAATTTATGATTACCAAAATTGCCGGGTTATAAATACATGATGCCGAGTCATAATTGTTGCCAATGTCGGGTCATAAGTATTGGTGACACCGGGTCAGGATTGTTGCAGACACCGGGTTAATCTGGTCTGCTCAAAACTGAGAATTTGAAGACTTTTCCCCCTTATATGTATATCACCTGTAGCCCCCAAGTGCCGGGTTGTCATGCTTGCAGCAACCTGGGACATGTAATTTCCTTATGCTCATAAAAACTTTAACCAGTGTAACCCCCAAGGGCCGGGTCATTATGCAATAATAAGCAGGGACTTTTGTGTATAATTCATTGATAATAACATCATATGATGTAATCTCTGCCATGGGGCTTGAAGCCACGTCCATAAGGTTAAGAGCTATGTACTCTACCAACTGAATAGTAGACCTTTTCAATTTAATGGATTTAACTCGTGTACCTTGAATTTTTAACAAGAGTAATTAGTAGTCCCCAAGGGCCGGCTCATTACAATGTGATGAGTTGGATCTTCAATAAATTGAGCCAAAAAATGACTTTGCATTAGCCCCCAAGTACCATGGTGCATGCTGGCAGTGACATGGGACTTGCATATTTGATATAATCTCAATCTGAATAATGTAGCCCCCAAGTGATGGGTTGTAAGCCTGCAGCGACTCGGGATTATTCCATCCATTGAGAATAAATCATATCCGTTAATAAAATAATAGCCATTGCGCCAAAGCAACTTTGAATACGTTATCTGTTGACAAGTAAATCCGGAGTTTAAATACCCGACGGCTCATGGCCGATGGCGATTTAATGTCTCCATTATGGCGAATTTTATAACCCGGACTTATAACTGAGAAAATCCAGAACGGATAATCATTTTGAAGCATCAATTTTGATAATGAGCTTGAACTTAATCATGTATATAAGTCATATTTCTGCAAATCCTGCACAGAGTTTAAATAACGTATGCCCTGGCGACTTAATGTCAAAGCCAGGGCAGGTAACAACCGAAACATACTATAGTCTTTATGCAATTATGGAAAAGACTAGGATTAAGGCTATTGAAGCCTAAACATACTGGCGACTTAACGTCAAAAGCCACTGCGGGTTATCCAACCTCGTATATTTCTATAATTAGGAAAACATACCTGTATAAATTGGCTCATACTGCCGGCTTACGTCGCCGTATCCAATAAGGGCAATAATCCAATGATTGATAAGCGCATGATTCAAATGGCGCAATCCAAAAATAGATCGGCGACTTAATGTTCATAGCCAGGGCCGGTTTAAACTTAATCATGTATAAACAATAGCATACCTATGATACTGAATCGTACTGCCGGTTTATGATACCTGTGAAGTAAGGGTGATAACCCAATCTTTAGAAGTCAAGACTTCCAAATGTTTGATGATTATCATATGTTGGCGACTTATCGTCCAAAGGCAAGCCGGGTTAAATAGAAACCACATATATATATGCCTCAAATATGAACAAAAAAGTCACAAGACAAACCCAAAAGATTGTTTTCAAAAAACTTAAGCCAAACAGAGAGAAAAAACGAGGCTTCTGATTCGAATATGATCAGTAAGCCAGACCAAAAGGGGTTAAGATAGTATTCCAATACGATCAGGAAGCCCCCTAGTGGTTTGGCATTGCGCCGATCAAGAGGATATTGACAGCTATGTTCTCTTTGGTTCGAATACGACCTATGTTTGAACAGGAAGCCCCCAAATGACCTTGAGACTTTTTTAACGACTATGATTCGAATACGATCAAAGTCGGACCCAAAAGGGGTTAAGCTATGATTCGAATACGATCAACAAGCCCCCTTAGTGGGTTTGGCATTGTGCCGATCAAGAGGGTACCGACGGCTGTGTTCTCTTTGGTTCGAATACGACCTATGTTTGATCAGGAAGCCCCCAAATGACATTGAGACTTTTTTAACGACTCTGATTCGAATACGATTAGTCGGACCAAAAAGGGGTTAAGCTATGATTCGAATACGATCAAGAAGCCCCTTTAGTGGGTTTGGCATTGCGCCGATCAAGAGGGTGCCGACAACTATGTTCTCTTTGGTTCGAATACGACCTATGTTTGAACAGGAAGCCCCCAATTGACCATAATAAGATAAGCCCATAAGGCAGGATACCCATGTTTGAACCGCGCATCATGGCAGCAAGTTCTCTTTGGCAACCTTTAATTTTTCTGAGAACTTGAACTTTGCGAGAGATGGATTCTTTTTGAACCGAAATCTTAAACCGGATATTGAGAGCTTCAAAACTTTGTGAGAGACAAATTTCCCTTGAGCCGGATTTTAAACCGGATATTTGAGAGCTTCAGTGAGAGACAGATTTCTTTTGAACCGGATTTTAAACCGGAATCCTTCTTTTTAAGCCGGAAATTTTCTGACGGCCTTTAAATTTTTCACCAATATGGTGGTAGCCTCTGGGGCCGGGTTATTTTCCCCAATGACCCGTGGTTCTTTAATTTTGCTGAAATTGGCAATATTTGCTGAGTCATGTCATCATAGCCCCCGAGTCTTAAGACGACTCAAAGAGCTGGCTTGAGATTCTTCATATTTTGACATAGCTTATGGTGTATATCATTGGTGTTGATAGCGCGATGCGAATCCAGAGAAGGTTGAGGTGACTGCGGCGGGTTATAAATGACCCTGTATGAGCCATGTCAGCAACTCGGTCAATGGTTCCTTCCAACTGGCTGTTTGAAGTTAACCAAATTGTAGTGGCGGCGACTTGTGCGCCTGCCCATTTGAGCCATCTAGTGCAGACGACGGCTGATAATAATAATTTGCCACCAAATTGTTAGAAGAAAACTGGGCTACCCAAGAAGTGACTTGCTCATACTCAATAAATAGCTCATGCAGGCAGGCGCGGCCCGGTGTATTGATGTAGACCAGACTACTAGAGACGGACGGTAGAGACGACCGCAACATCAGAGACGATATAGACAGATGATTCGGCCAAGATGTTTTAAGCCGGTGCAGACAGGCGAGTCAACCACAGGCACGGTAAGCCGGGCGGACGGGCGAGTCAATCGCAGGTGTTGTAAGCCGTGCGGACGGGCGAGTCAATCGCATGCGTTATAAGCCGTGCGGACGGGTAAGTCAGCCACGTCATGTTGATGTGGTGAACAATTGTCCTAATGTCTTCGAATGACTGATGATCTGTACATAGATGTGCCCCCGATTCAATCGTACACTAATCCTACACGCAAATGTGTACGATCAAGATCAGGGACTCACGGGAAGATATCACAACACAACTCTAGACACCAATCAAAATAATACAAGCTTTATATTATAAGCCAGGGGCCTCGAGGGCTCGAATACATAGCTCGATACACAAGAGTCAGTGGAAGCAACAATATCTGAGTACGGACATAAGTTAAACAAGGATGCCTTAAGAAGGCTAGCACAAAAGCAACAACGATCAAAGAGGCAAGGCCTCCTGCACAGACCTCCTAACTACTCACAGTGGTCGGCGGTCTCCACGTGCTTGATATCCGTCGGCGGTGGCATCGGCTCGAGGATCCACCATCTGGTTGCATCAACGGAAAGAAGAAAGAAGGGGAAAAGGGTAGCAAAGCAACCGTGAATACTCATCAAACTACTACAAAACATCGGATCTATACTAAGTATGCATTTGTATCAAATGGAAGGGTTGTATCGTGGACTGAGCTGAGAATGCGAAATAGAGGAAAGCCTAGCCTATCGAAGACTAGCATCTTCACGCAGCTCGAGCATCTTGCAGCATGTAGAAGAGTAAAGAATAGCAGTTTATAATTAACAAGCATGTTGTAACTTTAATGCCTAGAGATCCTTCCTCGACTCCTGCGAAAAGCAATCCGAACCACATATCTCAAGTATCCATTTGTAGTTGTATAAGATCGGGATATAAGTCGAGCGTTAGTTACCGTGGACACGGCTATTAATAGATAATCTTCCTGCGGGGTGCTAGCGTTGCCAACCGCTCGATCCGTTGGCGGACACACCTTTAAGGGTCAATGCCGGCGTCGGAAGATCAACCGTCGCAGCCCTACCTAGGCTCGTGCGAGAGGTCCCGTCGGTCTACATCCTAACCACTCCGGGGTCTGGGCCCATCGCCCGTTGCACTCCGGGTCATTGCGAGCAGGGCGGACCAGGCTCCACCACTACAGGATGGTGCCGGCCCAACCGTGCCGCCTTCTTGAACTAGGCGTCGACAAAGCTTGGTGATAATCGGCGTCGAGGCCCATAACTATTCTCGGTGGTGGTTGGTGCGTAAAGGCGGAGGCCAACTCGGAACAAATACCCAAACCATAGTGTATTATTAGCTTACGGAGCGGCGAGACTCACGATCGAAAGTGACCCCATCGCCCGTCTCGTGGACTTCGACAAGGGCCTAGAATGCCGGCCGTGCCCGCGTAACCATCTTCGGGTGCTCTCGGGCCGCCCGACTTCCACCAGGTCTCAAGTAAAGTCATTGTAACCGTGTGTCCGGATATCAAGGGAAAAGCGAGGAATCACCCGGTGGATTCCACTCAATGTAATCATCAAGGTAAGCGTAAGAGGACCACCCTCGAGGTTCACACTTGAGGTGTTGAGCAGCGAGCCGTGTCGAGAAACGGTGAAAGAAATCACCCTCGATGACCACGACCGAATAGCTACACTCTGAATTATCATCGAGTGCGTTATGAGGATCACCCTCGGCACTCAATAGTAGCTCTGCAGTCGAGCAACTAAAGGCGTGATGTGATGTGAGTGTTGGGCTCGGTGCGTCGATCACGTCGATCGGCGTCGATGATGAAGCGAGCAACAAGGACAAGTGGGGTCAGCGGCGGATCACTAGCCAACCTATACTAAGCGGTTTAGGATAAGCAAGTAGGTAACAATAAGCGGTACAAAAGCGGGCTATGCATCGAGAATAGGAGCAAACAATAACAGTAGCAAAATCTAATGCAAGCATGAGTATAGAATGGGCGATATCGGAATGATCAAAGGGGGCTTGCTGGTTGCTCGAGACAAGGAGGGTTAAATCGTCGGCGTAGTTCATCACGATGGCATCGGCGGCGGTCTCTAGGTCTCTGGGAGAAGAAGAGAATAACAGTAAATACTGCAAAACATAAGCATAACAAGACAATAAGCGGGGCTAGAGGTGTTCTAACGCGGTGCTACACAATACCGGCGAAGAGTGATAACATTCGGGAAGGTTTTCCCGTTTCCGGACGTCTGTCAGACAGATGAATTAGAGGGGAAAGTTTGCAGGTTCAGATAGTTAGGGGCATGTGGCAGACGAACGGATCGCGTATCCGGATTCGTCTCGAAATTCTGAGCAACTTTCATGTAGAAAACTTTTTCATCCGAGCTACAGATTATTTTCTATTAATTTTCAAAGTTTTAAACAATATTCTGGAATTAATATTAATTCGAAAATAATGATTAAAACGCTATGGATACCCTGCTCTGCATACACAGAGTGTACCAGAGGCTGACAGGAGGGCCAGGGGGTCCTAGTTGACCAGTCAACGTTTGTCTGGTCAACAGGGGTGGGGTCCTCCTGTCATGCACTGATTAGCCTAGCCTAACAGTTTAGTTAACTAAACTAGTGATTAGGCTAATTAATCCCGAGTTAATTAAGCTAATTAACTATTTAATTAATTAATCAACTAATTAATTTATTTCTATATGTATTTTATTTATTTATTTTTAGAAAAACCAGAGCAGACGAGGCCCATGGCGGTGGCACCAGGCCAGCCAGGCGGAGTGTTAGCAGTGTCTGGCGCCCGTGCCGGCCCGCTTCGCTCGTCTTGTGAGCGAACCACCGACAGCAGAGGGAGCCCGCCAGGGCGAGTGGTCGGTGGCGGCTCGGGCGGGGAGGCTCGGCGGGCGGTGGGGAAACTGGCGCCATAGCGGGCGAGGCGGCCATGGCGGCGATGAGCCGCGAGCTCCTGAGCTTGACCATGGCGAAGCGATCATCCTATGGCGGCGGTGAGTAGGGAGAAGTGTTAGTAGTAATCTTGATTAGTTAGTTGCATGCATGTAGTTAGCTGGTCGATGGCCGCCTTTGAGAAAGCTAAGCGCGTCGTGAATAGGGATGCATGCAGGTCATTGGCTTGTTAGGCGGCATAGTGGCCCGCGGTGGTCGGGCTAGATCGTTGGTGATCTGTTGGAGCGGCGCGATGTGCGCCTTGTTGCGTTGTGAGCACGCATGCAGATCGTGGATCGGCTATGTAGGGAGGGTGGGCAAGGCCCGTGCGTGAAGTCGCGACACAGGTATAATACCCCCTGTATGCGTTGTAATGTGTGGTGCACAGGAGCGAGTTACGTGCTTTCGTGGGTGTTGGCGTTTGGCGCGGAAACCTCTGTGTCCACATGTCTTCTTCTTCCTTCTTCTTCTACCTCGATGCTGCTGCGAACAAAGAGCTGCGAGAGGTGGCGAAACTAAGGCTGAAGCAGCAGCAACAATTGGTATCGAGCGCCGGGTTGGAGGCTTCGCGGCGATGGCGCTTCGTCCCGTCTGGCGGCGAACCGCAGTGGCGCCATGCGTCGCGAGGCCAGCGGTAGCCCACAGCGGACCTGCAGTGGCGCGAAGGCTGCGGTGGCGGCCTTGGCTTCGGCGGAGAAGGCCAAGCTCCGGGACCGCCCGGATCAGCAGCGTTGAGTCGCGTCGGGCGCGATCATGGCGCGAGCTGGTAACATCTGGGCGTGGCGAGAACAAGCAGCGGCGGCAGGCTCACAGCGTCGAAGCGTGTGTATGGTAGCGCCCGAACTTAGCGAACGCGTCGGGACGCGGCTGCGGACCCGTCGAGGCGCTGGACCGTTCGCGCGAATCGCGTATGTCTTGCGGCGGGAAGCGCGGGCTGGGGCCTTGAGGACATAGGGAAGTCGCGCGAAGACACAGCGGTCGTGGAAGCGAGGTCGCGAAGGACCTGCGTGGTGGCGCAAATGCATGACGGCTCGGCGACAACCGTGGAAGGTCGCGTGACCGTAAGCGCGGTGTGGCGGCTGCCATGGCGGGCGTGGGCGGCCTGCGGTGGCGTCTGGTCTTGTCGAGCTCGTCGAGGCGCGTCGGATCTGTAGCAGGGCGTCTGGGCCTGCCTTAGTCTTGGTCGGGCTCGTCGAGCCGCGTCGGATCGTCTGGGGCGTCACGGGGCCGAAGGACCCAGGCGTGTGTCGCCGGCGGAGATGGAGCTTCGGCGTATATCGCCGCGGAGATGGAGCTTCGGCGTATGTCGCCCGAAGTCGTGTGAACCGCAGTCGCGATCGGCGTCGATCGTCGAGTCGGGTCCGTGGCGGTGCGACCGGCGTCGATGCGCCGGGTCGGGTCCGCGGGCTGGGTCACGGCCATGACGACGACAATAACAGGAGCGGCAGCAACTCCGGCGACGGCAAGTCAAGATTAAGGAGGAAAATGTTAGTAGTAATTTTGATTAGTTAGTTGCATGCATGTAGTTAGCTGGTCAGTGGCCCGCCTTTGAGGAAAACTAGCGCGTCGTAGATAGGGATGCATGCAGGTCATTGGCTTGTTAGCTGGCATAGTGGCCACGGTAGTCAGGCTAGATCGTTGGTGATCTGTTGGAGCGGCCGCAGTGTGCGCCTTGGTTGCGTTGTGAACACGCATGCAGATCGTGGATCTGCGGCTATGTAGGGAGGTGGGCAAGGCCCGTGCGTGAAGTCGCGACACTGGGTATAATACCCCCCTGTATGCGTTGTAATGTGTGGTGCACAGGAGCGAGTTCGTGCTTTCGTGGGTGTTGGCGTTTGGCGCGGAAACCTCTGTGTCCACTGTGTCTTCTTCTTCCTTCTTCTTCTACCTCGGTCTGCTGCGAACAAAGAGAGCTGCGAGAGGTGGCGAAAGCTAGGGCTGAGCAGCAACAACAAGAAGAAGCAGGGTAGCTCACCCGGGGCTTCGAGGCGCAGGGAGGCGGTCGGAGGAGTCGGGGCCAGAGGCGAGGCGATGGGGAGGCGGGACGATGCGGTGGTCGCTTCGCTGGCTGACGTGGAGGAGCGGCGTCGATCCGTCGATGGGGGCACCGCAGCCTTGTGCTGGTGGGCGGGACCGACGAGCGACGACGCGGCGGAGCTCCCGGCCAGGTCGGTGTGGCGAGGAAGGAGGCCGAGGGCATGGCAATGGCGACGATGTAGCCGTGGTGGTGTTCGGGCGCGGATGATATTGGAAGGGGAGAGGAGAGTGAGCGAGGGAGAGAGGGAAATATCTGCGCAGGGAGGGGGGAGCTGACAAGGCCGAGGGGGCTCGGCCTTATCCCCTCCACGCCGGCGAGCTGGTGCGGCTGCGCGCGTCGGTCGTGCCCTCGGTCGGTTGTACAGGAGAGGGAGAAGGCGACCGGGGGAGGCAAGTGCTGGGCCGGCTTGGGTGGGGGTTAGGTGGGCCGGCTGCTGGGGTGGGCTAAAGCCCAGTGGGGCAAGGGGAGCTTCTCTCTTCTCCTCTTCCCCCCCCCCCTTTTTCTTGCTCTTTTCTTTTTACATAAAAAATGCTTTTGCAATATTTGAGCTCCAAAAAGGATTCGGTAAAATTTGGGATTTGGCCACATAAATATATTGCAATAGATGGTACTGCCACAAAAAGATTGTGAGGCCTTTGAAAAAGTTTGTCACTTTTATAAATTGAAAAGGCATTTAATCTATTGCTTTAGCCACTGCCTTAATTGGTTTAGGCCATTTAAACACCTTGCAAAAATGTTGGTTCACCACCAATATTTGTTATGGATTATTTGCCACAAGACGAACATTTTATTTTAGACATTTGAAAACTTTTGTGTTTGACTTGATTTTTAAAATCGAATTTGGACCGGATTCGAACCAACGCGAGTTTAACAACAGTAATCATGATGACATGGCATCATTAGTAGGGAATTACTGTAGCTTAATTATCCGGGCGTCACAATAGAATTCTTACACAGAGTTGTGGTAGTGCTCGGCAATACTTTTTAGACTGCCAACGCACAAATCGCCGAGGCTCGTGCTCCATTTGAGTTGGCAGCGTGATGTTTAAAATAATTATGCATACATGCACTTCCTTTTCACGTGAATGCTCACGGCGCTTCAGGATGTAGCTTCTGCACTTGTACATGCAGCTCGTCTATGTTTGCTTCTCCGTTCACAATCTCCACGTCAACGAGGATAATAGCAGTAGGAGCGCTTAACTGTCCATCATTCTTTTGGGATTCCATAAAAACACATGCGACCACAACAAAGGCAGGGGCGACTCGTGGCAGCAA
>CM038147.1:570616898-570621898 GCA_021437245.1 Aegilops speltoides
AGATTAGCTGACTTTGGATTCAATGTGCTATTCACGAAGTAGATTGCCAAGTCTTCGTCGTGACAATCATAACATGGCGTTTACGGTATCCGTGAGGTGATCTATATATTGTTGACTTCACTAAGAAAGCCCAACCTAGAGCTTGCTTCATTGCTAAATCCGCTAAAGGTTGGTTATGGCATAGAAGGCTTGGACATGTTGGTATCGTAATCTAGACAAGCTGATCAAAGGTGATCATATTCTTGGCGTTAAAGATGTGTTCTTTGACAAAGATAGACTTTGTAGTGTTTGTCGAGCAGGAAAACAAGTAGGTGGAAGTCATCCGTGAAGAACATCATGACCACAAGGAGACCGCTTGAGCTTCTTCATATGGATCTCTTGGTCCCAATTCTTACAAAAGCCTTGGTGGTAACTCCTTTGGTCTAGTTATAGTTGATGATTATTCCAGATTCGTGGGTATTTTTCCTTGATGACAAATCGCGAGTTGAAGAATCTTCAAAACCTTTGCGAAAAGGCCCAAAATCAATTTGAGGTGAAGATCAAGAAAGTTCGGATGACAATGGAGCGGAGTTCAAAACGCCAATGTAGACTCTTTTCTCGATGAGGAAGGATTCTACATGAGTTCTCGACTACATACACTCCTCAACAAAATGGAGTTGTTGAGAGGAAGAACCGAACTCTCATAGAGATGGCGAAACGATGCTTGATGAATACAAGACACGAAGCACTTTTGGGGAAGCGGTCGAGACAGCTTGTCATGCTATCAACAGACTTTATCTTCATAAGCTCCTCGGCAAGACTTCATCTGAGCTCCTCACGGTAACAAACCCCAAGTGGGATACTTTCGTGTCTTTGGTTCAAAATGCTATATCCTTGATAAGCATCGTCGGTCTAAATTTGCTCCTAAAACTCATGAAAGCTTTTTCTTGGTTATGGATCAAACTCCCACACCTACCGTGTCTACAATAATTTCACCGAAAGGTTGAAGAGGCGGTAGATGTGAAGTTGATGAATCTAATATTTCATAAGTAGAGCAAATGCCTATTGATGTAGGAGACAAGGACCCATCGGAAGCCATCCAAGATTTATCTATTGGAAAGATCCGTCCCATGGAAGTGAAGGAGAGTACCTCATCTACATATGTGGAGCCCCCTACCTCACGGCAAGATGAACCTCAAAGGCAACATGGAGGCCTCCACAAGTGGAACTCACCAAGATGAGGAAGTGCAACAAGAAGATCCACCACAACCTCCTTCTCCACCGCCTCAAGACAACACCAACAACAATGAAGAAGAAGAGGAAGATGAGGATGATGAGGAAGCTCAGCCACAACCACAACAAAAGCTATCCGAGTCCGAGCAAGAGTCAAGAAGAATCATCCGTGGAACAAATGATGAGCGACATCAACTCCGGAGAATTACTCGCTCTAAAACTCGCTTAGCTAACTTTTGTGAGCATTACTCATTTATCTCTAGTATTGAACCTATGAAGGTAGAAGAAGCACTTGAAGACCGGATTGGGTGAGCGCTATGCGAAAGAGCTACACAACCGAGAGGAACAATGTATGGACTTTGGTAGAAAGCCCAAGGATGATCAAAGCGTCATTGCAACCAAATGGGTGTTTGAACAAGCAAGATGAAGATGGACAAGTCATCATAACAAGGCTCGTCTCGTAGCTCAAGGTTACACACAAGTTGAAGGTATGGACTATGGTGAGACCTATGCCCCGTTGCTAGACTTGAGTCCATTCGCATTCTTCTTGCTTATGCCAATCACCATGATATTACTCTCTATCAAATGGATATCAAAAGTGCTTTCCTAAATGGTGAAATAGAGGAGGAAGTATTTGTGAAACAACCTCCGGTTGTGAATCCTAAAAGCCTAATCATGTTTACAAACTTCACAAAGCTCTTTATGGTCTTAAACAAGCTCCTAGGCGTGGTATAAATCTTGACCAAGTTCCTTATTGAAAAAGGCTTTGAAATTGGGAAAATTGATTCTACTCTTTTTACTAAAAGGGTTAATGGTGAATTATTTGTGTGCCAAATCTATGTTGATGATATTATATTTGGTTCAACTAACCCTCATTTTAGTGAAAAGTTTGGGAAGCTAATGTCGGAGAAGTTTGAGATGTCCATGATGAGTGAACTCAAATTCTTCCTTGGATTGCAAATCAAGCAATCTAAGGAGGGTACCTTTGTCTCACAAACAAAGTACACCAAGGATCTTTTCAAGAAGTTCAACATGCAAGAAAGCAAAGGTATGAGAACCCCCATGCCTACAAGTGGACATAATGACTTGACAAAAGATGGAGAACCCGTTGATCAAAAGGTTTACCGATCTATGATTGGTTCTCTACTATATCTTTGTGCTTCTCGTCTGACATAATGTTGAGTGTATGCATGTGTGCTCGATATCAAGCAGCCCCTAAAGAATGTCATCTTAAAGCTGTTAAAAGTTGTGAGATATTTGATACACACACAAACTTTGGCATTTGGTATCCTAAGAGGCCTCTTTCAACCTTGTTGGCTATTCCGACTCGGACTATGCGGTGGCGGGTTGATAGAAAGTCAACCGGTGCGTGTCAATTCCTTGGTCGATCCCTTGTATCTTGGTACTCCAAGAAACAAAATTGATATCATTATCCCTTGCGAAGCGGAATATATTGCTGCTGGTTCGTGTTGTGCTCAATTGCTATGGATGACACAAGCGCTTAAGGATTATGGGATACATGTGAGACATGTTCCTTGCTTTGTGACAATGAGAGTGCGATTAAAATTGGACATAATCCTATGCAACACTCTCGAGCGAAACATATTGAAGTTCGTCACCATTTTATTCGTGATCACATTGCCAAGGTGACATCAATCTTAAGCATGTTAAATCTTGACAAACAACTTGCGATATGTTTACAAAACCTCTTGATGAGAAGGTGTTTTGTAAGCAAGGAGTGAGTTGAACATCATTGATGCTTCAAACTTGGGTGAAAACTCCATTGATGCATGCAAGGCTTGAGCCTACTTGACTAATCCTTGATATTTCTCTTATGATGATGATCATATGTCTTGGACACATTTGCCTCCTTGTATTGCATCTAACTCCTTGCAGTACTTGGATGATCTACATTCCACAAGATTACCACACACTCAAATCATGAGTAATCTTGTCATTAACCAAGTATCTAGCCCTTTGGGATGTTGAGTTCAAGGAACAAAATTCCACATATCCTTTTTGACACCTTATACATCTAGTATTTCACTCTTGTCATCTTGGATATCCTTGAGTATTTCCTTGCTTGCCTAACCCATGTAGGAAGATGAACTACACAAGTGGAAATGGCGCTCTAACTTCACATTCAATGAGCACCTACATCAAGTTCACCTACATGAGCAAAGCAACAACAAGCCCAAGGTATGTTCTTCACATCTTTAAGGAGCTTTGCTCAAAGTCATGAGTACAAGCAGCTTCATAAGATGTGATCACATCGAATCTTAATCGAAAAATGGCAACCCCATTTTGAGCTTAAGCGATAGTATGACCTATGATCAAATGTTCTCATTTGACTCCTAAGTCAATATACTCAAACATAGGTGACCTTGTCGCCGACCTTTAACTAGATGAAGTACATATGTTTTGGAGTCTTTCTCTTTTCTCTTATGTTCTCTCATTGAGTTTTCCTTAATAAAAAAAAACTTCATCTAGGAATCTTTTTCATTTCTATTCTTCTGTCCTTGTGAATATCCTTCTGGCTCTGATCAATTCCTCGAAAATCATTCACAAATTCATTGCAAATCCTTTGAAACATTCCTTGCAAGTGAGCTGAATTATTTCTGTATTTCCTTGGAATTAAACTCGGCGTCACCGACTTAATTATTTCGGTCTGACCGAAAAGGATCTGCCCTAAGTCCCTGACTTTCGGATCCACCGATCCATCTTAATTCGGTGTCACCGATTTATTTCTTTCAGGATATCATCTTCTGCAGCTCCACTCAATGATTCTCTATGCATGTTTCGTATTGCCATGTTGTGATTCTTAAGGATCCACTTCTTTCCATCTTCCTGACCTTCCTAGTTTGCTGTCCTTTTGGCACTTGATGTCAAGGGAGAAGACTTAGGGGAGAAGAAGATTTGGGGGAGAAGAAGAGCAATCTTACCTTAAGGGAAGAATCACATCAAAGCTTTGCCGTGTTCCACATTGGATACTACATTTGGCATCATTCTTTTGTTTTTGCTCTTTCCATCAAACCCCTTGATCTGAGACAACTCAAAGGGAGAGGAACCTTCACAATTGATATCTTATGGAAAGCAAAATCTCTCAGAGTTCATTGAAAATCTTTTTAGTTTCGGAGACATGTTTGCTGATTCAAGTTTGTGCTCAATATGAGACACTCTTTATACATGTCATCCCTGGCTTGGTACTCTTGATGTTCTTGCTGTTGGTTGAAGAAATACTCTTGTGTTATCTAACCTTGTTTTCCCAAGTTTATCTCCTCAGGTACAATGCCAAGGAACCTCAAGGTAAGTATATGCACTTTGCAGAATGTGCATGATGGTGACTTGCTTGTGAATACTTGTTTGCAAGAAATCACCATGCATATACACATTATCACTCACTTCTCTTCATCTGCTCTGATGCATATAGCCAAGCTGCATGTAGCACATCTTGCCTTTCTCTCTTGTGTGCTTGTGGTAGTCCAAAACCATAATCTATGAAAATCTTGCACACTTGTAGGGGCAGCCTATGTACTACATGTTTATCAAAGCTTTATGATATTTGTCTTTCTTTGATAGCTTTGATGTCTTGTTTAGTGTGTTGCCATCAATTACCAAAAGGGGAGATTGAAAGCACATTTGCTCCTGGGTGGTTTTGGTAATTAATGACAACATACTTTGTAGTTGGACTAATGCTTTTATTAAGTATGTTTGGAAGTTCAATCACATTGGCATGGCAAAAGGACTGAAGGTGGACCCTCAAAATGCTAAGGCAAGCATTGGCAAAA